>JBBPTK010000942.1:0-10375 GCA_038094135.1 Spongiforma cf. squarepantsii
ACGTGATGATGCCGAGATTACTGCTTTTCGTGCTTTTAAGCTTTTCGTGCTTTTCGTGACCAAAAAAGCAAAAAAAGCATGAAAAGCACGAAAAAGCACGAAAAGCAAATTGTGAATTTACTGATGTGCCAAGTTTCTCCTTCGTTTCTTGAATGGGCCTCGTATATGACTCTGTCTTCGTTTTATTATATATTCAATTTGGCCCGGAGGTTGCTCGCTTTTCATTCCCCGTCTTTGTGTGACTGAAACAATTGTTGGGATCAATGCGATAAGAAGCAAGAAAAATTAGTCGGTCTCTGAAGAAAACGAGCTAAACCTGAATCAAGTTGAATGGAAGAAAGCCCCAAAAATACTTACTACTACACCTCATCCGAGTTATGCGCATGTTCTTTTTCTCAGTATCCTTTAAGAACTTGCACTCATTGACGGCGACAAGGTTTTATCTAGCTAGTAGCTACCACTATTTCACTCGAATCTGCGAGCTTGTGAATTATTAACGCAGAATGCGATGCAAAGACGTTTTCTATAGATCGACGTGCGAATTGAGTCCTGACTGGTGACTTCGCAAGTGGACCAACATGTACAAAAACTCAATTTTCAACATTCCTCGAAAACTGTTACAGAATGCTACTCCAAGTTGCTCAAAAACAATTTCCTAGGATTCACCATTCCAGCTCTCCATACATCTACAGTTTCAAAGGAAAGGATCCACACAAAAGAAGTGACAAGAGTCGATATCATTAGCTTCGGTCGACGCACGCAATGGTCCGAACATACTCAGGCCGCATCTAAAGTATCTTGGTCGTTGAGGATATCGATCGCCTTCCTCATCCAGGTGTAGCCACTCATATCCCATTCCTGATTATAGAGGAGTCAGATCATTAGTCGATACGTGACAATGAAGACGTGAATTGACCTGGATGATAGAAAAAGCCTCAGTTGAAGTGTGTTCGTCGAGGGTATCGAATGCCCCCTCCATCCACACTGGATCGACTGGCCGGTTCTATTGATAACAGCGTCAAGACCGTTGGTGGAATACGTGACAAGAAAGGCGTGGACTGACAGCCTGAGGCGCAGAAGATATCTTGGGAAGCTGGGTGTCTTTGGTCATCGTCGGAAGTGTACGCAGCAAGGTAGTGAACGAAGTATACTCTGTGTTGGTTGTATCCCGTCAAACTTGGTCTTCTTATACCCTGTCGCCTGTCATTGTAACGAATAAGCCATACGGACGATTTCGGTTACCGTCAACCGAAGAAGCGGTTTTTCGTTTCCGCATTATGTGCTTACGACTTTTTGTTTTGTTTTACATACAACTTCAGCCCATGTGGTTATGCAGTAACAAAGTACGTACGATGACTCGGATGAGCCCCAGACTCCACATTTCGAGGTCACAGGTACGTGTTTTGGTCGTGGATTCTATCGGTAGGTGACATAGCAGGCTAGCATCTCGGATGAAAGTCATGCCATCATGTACTGCAAGCAATGGGTCAGCCCATCGTTGATCGGTTTGTCGACCCATTGTGCGCATACATACCATGGCAACCGGCACTGCAGTAGTACTTTCCCGGTAAAAAGCAATGTCGGCGTTGCCCAGAGAGTCGAGTACCGAGTCTCCGACTTAGATGTGTGTGCACAAATCGAACGATCATTTACTATCGGACTATCCTAACAGGCACACTTCAACAATCCCACACGCTAGCAGAGTTAGTCGAGTCACAGGAAGTAGCAAACCTGGTTCGTCGAGCATATCGATCGCATTTTGTTCTCAGTTGAAGACATAGTAGTTTCACGTCATATCATTGCGAAGGCGAAGAAGCTGCTTCGCCATTCCTTGGGATCATGCGGTTACCAATAGCTTGGTTCGGAATGCGGACTCGAAGCCAAGGACCGCCTGCGGTGTAGAGCTAGTCGCCATTCGTGGATCACGGTACGGGAGCGCCAGTTAATGCGAATCTAGGATGCAACATTGAGGAAACATTGCGAGTAGTAGATTTGAACCTTCGGCGACAAAGGCTGCGGGAGATTCGAAGTACTCGAGGAGCAGAATGGAATGGATACAGCAGTGAGGAAGGCGAGTCATGCTGTGATCGATAGTGTGACACACGTTGTTCAAGTTGAGTCCTGCTTGAGGTTTTTTGCGTCATGACTAAGCTCTTGTTCTCCGACCTTTCCCTGGACGTGCCAGAGGTTAGGATGATCGATGGACTCGCGAATTTCCTTGTTTCTTGCAAATAACTTTCACAAAATACCATTAACTTTGTTGATTAGACGTTCTCTTTGGTGCTACATGGAGATGTGTGGCTTGGTTATTGGGTCCCCGGTAACTCAAGTCGATCGACCTCGTACAATAACTTGATTTCGACATTGCATAAAAACAGCCGCTACAGAATACTACTCCACTTTGCTCAAACAATTTCTTAAGATTTACGGTTCTCCGGCCTCAACAGAAGATCCCTGCTAGAGAAGCGAATAAAGTCAATTTCGACCAACGCACGCAAGTCTGAGCATACCTCAAGCCTCATCCAAAGCAGCTTGGTCGTTGAGGGTATCACTCGCGCTTGCAGCCCAATACATATGCTTCCAAATCTAGGTAAAACAGTGTCAGATCGTCGTCGATACGTGGCAATAAAGACGTGAACTGACAGGAGGCTGAGGCATAAAAGACGTCTCCATTGAAGCTTGTTCGTTGAGGGTGTCGAACGCACTGTTCTTCCAGTCCGCGCAGATAGGCTATGCCTGTTGATAACCGCGTCAGACCGTTGGTCAATACGTGACGAGAAAGACATGGACTGACAGGCTCGGGCACAGAAGATGCCTTGGGAAACTGGGTGTCTTTGGTCATCGTTGAAAGTGTGAGTGTAGTGTGTTAGAGGTTGAACGAAAGATGGTTCTGGTTCTAGTGTCGGTTGTATCCCATCAAGCCGGGTTTTTGTGCCTCATCGTCTGTTGTTGGAACAAACAAGCGATATGTAAGATCCAGGTAGCCTCGACTGCGGTTGTTCGTTTCCGCACCATGTGCTTGAGCATGATCCGGCGGATATTTCGTATTGCTACTGGAGTCAACGTGAGCCCTACGGGAGTAAAAAAGCAAGTACGTACGATGAACCCCAGACCCCAGATCTGTGTGTTCCGGTCAGGGATCATATCAATATGATGGTGTAAAGTGCAACTTTTCCTGACATCTGAGGCTAACGTCTCTAATCATTGATCTTTGAGGAAAGACAAAGATACCATCATTGTACTGCACACGATGAGTCGGCTCATCGTAGAGATTCATACCATGACATTAGTGCCCCTTCTTAGTAAAACGCAACGCCAGCGCTGCCCAAGCGCCACAGCTGGGCGATTGAAATACCTGTTGAATCGGCGATCTACAAAGTTGGCCCTGTCGCGCATCGTCCCCGTCGTTTCGACCGTCCCCACTCCATCAGTACCGACGTAAACGCGTAGTTCGGCACCCAACCTGGGTTCCGAGGATTCGAACAATAAGTTTAGTAAGTCCAAAACAATGTTTACGTTTGATCAAAGTGGATTCCCGGATCTGAAAGTACATACTTTCCCGGTAAAAGCAATGCCGCTGCCCAAATGCCCCCAACTTGGTTGACCAAACTGAAGTACCGACGTAGACGTACAATTGGGCACCCAACCTGGTTCCGAGGGTTCGGACAATAAGTTCAGCAGTCGAAAACGCATCTAAGTTTGATCAAAGTAAACTCCAGGGATCGAATGTTCGTAAAATAATGGATGAATGTAGTAAAAGAATTCTCGCTCACTGATAGCCGTGGATTCGATATACATGCCCCAAGTAGTTGAGACTGGGAATGGAATTAGTCCATAGTGCAGGAGGAGGTGCGAGCGCTGGTGTTGTCACCCATTCTAAAACCGTACGCACCAGTTGAACGGTCAACTATTCTTCTACCTGGCACACGAACGATCCCGCAGGGCAGCGGCCAGTCGAGCTGCAGGTATTCCGAACACACTTTCCAGGGCGGTGAACCTGGTTCGTCGAGCATATCGATCGCGCATCGGCTAAGAGAAGTAACTATCGTTTGCGTAAGTACATATGGGATATCGATTAAAATTTTCTCTTACTCGCATACAGTGTCGGTAGTAACTTCTCCCCACTGAGGCCCCAGAGAGCGGTTCATGGCACTGACGCATCCCACTTGTTCAACTAATAATGCACCTTGGTACGGTGAGCTGCAATTCCTAACCCATCTGGGGCACGAGGACTCACTGCTGACACCGTTGCGATGTTCAGCTTGCTCGCGTGCCAAGCAGCCGAGGTTCAGGAATAGCACCTCGGTGGTCAGACGGTGGTAGCATGAATTGGGAGAGAAAGGAATACTATCAGACACGAATCAGTGAACGCAGAGACCAGATTAATGACAAGGGAAAAGGCATACATAGGCCTCGGTAATGGTTGTGTGTCCAGCTAGCGCTCACACTGGGCACATTCAAAGTCGAAATTGACGTGGATTATTGCCATGAACTAGGAAGGCGAGGAAAACAGTAACTCGGCGCTGCCTTGCTTGGAGACATGCAAGACTCACTGTCGCACCTCCGATCGACCACCCAATGCCCACCTATGTAACCAACGCTAACCCCAGAAACATGCAACCAGTTCGTCGTCGTACCACAGGCGTCCTATCACTATGCATACCATCTCCGTCTTGTGTGAGCCGCTAGGGTGTGTTTTCAAGCACCGACCGGGTTGGACGCAGCGGTAGGCACGGCTGGCCTGTCGCAGACAAATTAGCAGGTGGTGCTTGTAGGACGCGCTCATAAAACACGGTTGGTTGCAGGCATCACCGCGTTGGAAGGGGAATGAGTCAAACTCGAAAATTGTAGAGCGGGTGGACTGTAAATATGACCAAATCTGCCACTTGAGAACCGCGCTACATCTCTCATCATCATCATCATCAAGACATGAATCCTCTGACTCCGACGAAATCTGTATCAACTTCGGATTTGCTTTCTACGCCCCAGTCCACTGGAAGCGCTGTGGGGAGTAAAGACGTCCGAGCCACTGGCCTCCAGTTAGTGGTCAGGTTTCCCCGTTTCTTGATCACATACTGAGCATCTTGTTTTGTGCAGCGTAGACAATATCGGACAGTGGATAGCGAGAGACGTCGAAAAGGCCCAAAGGTGTAATATAGAAAAGATGCTGCTACTGTTGCTTGCAGACTGCATCAACGACCAGTCTTCAGTAACGGAGGATGTATCACTCGCCCTCCTCAAAACTTGTCTCGACAGCGTTCTCCCGATCTGCAACGGCGAATTGTCCAAGGATGGCGTTGACTCCGCCGATATCAGAAAACATCTAACGGACTAGTAGGGATTGTGTATTTTCGGCGTCCTGCTCTAAACGACTTTTATAGCTGCTTGGCTCCCAACGAATCCAAGTCTTACAAGCCATTCGTGGACGCTGCAAATATCGCACTCTCTTTTCTTCAGGATCTCGATCAAGTCGATCTCCGCCAACCTTCTGAACCACTTGCTTTCGCAGTCCACGGCATGGTTATACGGCAAGGCTATCAGGGAATGGTTTCCAAGCGCAAACCCGACGTCGTCCTTGCACCCTCCGCTTCTATTCAGTCGTCCAAATGCGTTACCAAGGGTGCCGAGTCCCTTTCCTGGAGAGATATTCGTACTGTGTTCGAGTTTAAGTGCCGCCGGTCAAAAATTTCGAGCCCTCCTGAGAAATATTTCAACGCAGACTATACTCAGGGCAACACTTATCTCTCCCCAAAGGATCTCGGTGATGCATCGACACCTCAGTACTCGTCCACCAGTTCCGCAGTTGAATGTAGGTGTTTCATGCTCATTTCATTGGTCGACGCTGATTGCACACGATGCAGCCCTAAGTAACAACTTTGCCGAGTCGCCAAATTCAAATGTTCCTGCAGATGGTGCAACGCGAAAGAGGAAAGCTACGCTCGGACCCCCACCGAACGGAGGAGAGGGAACTCACGAGAGATCCGGATCCAGCTCTAAGCGGTCGAAGGTCGAAGCCAGCGAAACTGACCAACGTTGGGTCCAAATCGGGTCATATGCGGCCGAGTTGCTTGCGTCTCATGCTGCTCGGCAACATGCCATCTGCGTCATCATCATTGGTTTGTAATCTAGTTTGCCTGCCGCATCCGGATAACTCGAATTTGAATCTGGGGTTGCGTAGGGGATCTCCTGTATCTTTGGCGCTACGATCGCCAAGGCGCAATACAGTGCTCTGCACTGAACTTCATTCGAGACCTCCCTCGCTTCCTCGTACTCCTCCTCGCCATGCAGCGGTTCGAGAACCGACACTGGGGTTTAAACTGCCATGTTGATCCTGATTTTGGCAAGCTTAGTGGGGATTCGACAACAGTACTCATCGCCGACCCCAAGGAAGGTCAGGTTGACATTGTGTTAGACTGTTCTCCGGGCAAGCGAATCTCTCACTATGGTCTGAACGGACGAGCAACGAACGTGTATCCGGTGACGAGTCGGAAGTTCGATTCAAGAGATGGCCTGGTTGCCAAGTTCTTTTGGGGCGAGGAATCTCGCACGAGCGAACCAGATATTTTGGAAAAGGTTTACGAGATCGCCAAGATAGAACCAGACGTCCGAAACCATGTTCCGGTGATGGTGTTCAACCACAAGTTCTCCGATTTCTCTACGGCAATCGTCCGGGGACGTCTCGGTCTGCCGAAAGAAGGATCTCGGGTACTCTATATGATCGTCTTCGAGGAGTTGATGAACATCACAAAACTAGATGGCGACCAGTTCCTGACGTGTTGGTGGCACACGGTGAAATGTAAGGGCCTTTTTGTGCTCGAATCAGGTGGGTACTAACTACCCAGTACCAAAGGCCATCTCGCACTGTGGAAGAAGGGGGTTCAGCACCGTGACATTAGTGCATCCAATCTCATGTGGAAACGTATGGGGGACGATGTTGTCGGTGTGTTGAACGACTTTGACTTGGCAACAACCACTCTGAGCCCAACTGGGAATGAACGTACTGGCACGATCCCATTCATGTCGATGGAGCTGCTTACAAGTACGGGCTTGGAAGGGAGAATCAAGCATGTCTATGCACATGATGCCGAATCATTTATCTGGGTTCTCACGTGGATCTCTCTCTGCTATGCTGATGGCAAACGTCTGGCGAGGCCCCCGTTGGAAGCATGGTTGAAAGTGGATGCACAGGGATGTCTCGAGAAAAAGAGTCACTTTTTGTTATTTCAGTCTCGATCTTCTCAACCCACTGCAGGTCACGAAAACAACTGGCTTGTCGCAGGGAACTGTTTAAATGCTTTGCGGCACCATGTGTCTACGGGGTCATCCTACAATGAGGGTTATGATTGGTTTCGGCATTTGCTCCAGACTCCGTATGACGAGGTGATGGGTCAATCGAGATAGTATTGATAGCGAGTATACCATTCAATAGTATGACTCGGATACTACACGCGTGTGTGGCTTGGTCATTTGAATCCGTGACAGACTCCGAGCGGATTTTCTGGAGGTAAGTACCAGGTAGGTTGAGATAGAGACAGCAACTCGGACGAGGCTCATGTCGTCTGTGGACCCAGATGTGTTGTCGGGTCAAACTCGTCCATCATCATCATCAACAACGGTGCTCCAGCCTGCTTCAGGTTGCGGTCCACAACACGACATGTCTGTTCAATCCATCCGTCGCGACACCGCGCCGCCGTCGCACTAGGTAGCGATACCCGCACTGTGGAGCAACTCCATTCCCGGTCTAAATAACTTGAAGCAGGTATACCGAATCCACGGCTATCGATGAGCGAGCGTTCCTCTACCACAACATAATTTGATCAACCTGAACGTTGTTTTGGACTTGCTAAACTATTATTCGATCGAACCCTCGGAACCCAGGTTGGGTGCCGAACAGTACGTCTGCATCGGTACTACTTCAGTCACCAAGTCGTGGCGTTCAATGGCCCGGTGGCGCCGGTGTTGCGTTTTACCAAGAAAGAGCACTAGCGTCATGGAATGAATATCTACGATGAGCTGTCCCATCGTATGCAGTATAATGACGGCCCGGGTACGTATGTCTTTCCTCAAAGATCATCGATTTCGAGACACCAGCCTCAGACGTCAGGAGTTGTTGCGGTTCATACCATCATATTGATATGATCCCCGCCCTGACCGGAATACAATATTTGTGACGTCAAGATCTGGGGTCTGGGGCTCATCGTACGTACTTTTTTTTTACCTCGTGGGGCTCACGTCGACTCCAATACAATAGTGACACATGTACCGAGACAAACACCCGCCGGATCATGTTCAAGGCGCGGAAACGAACAGTCGCTTCCCCCAGTCGAGGCTAACCCAGATCGTACATATCACTTGTTTGCTCCAACAACAGACGGTGAGGTATAAAAGCCCAGTTCGATAGGATACGGCTGACACCAGAACCAGAACCATCTTTCGTTCAACCTCAGACACACTACACACACTTTCGACGATGACCAAAGACACCCAGCTCCTCAAAGCATCTCCTGTCAGTTCACGTCTTTATCGTCACGTATTGACCGACGATCTCACGCAGTTACCAACAGGCGTGGCCGATCTGCGAGTCGCGGAAGCATAGTGCGTTCGATATCCTCAACGAACAAGCTTCGACAGAGGTGTCTTCTATACATGATCCTCCTGTCAGTTCACGTCTTTATCGCCACGTATCTATCATTGACAACGATCCGATGCTGTTTTCCTTAGAATTGGCAGGCCATCGATATCTGGGGTTCAAGGGCAAGAGATATCCTCAGCGACCAAGCTGCTTCGGATGAGGCCTGAGGTATGCTCGGACTCGCGTGCGTTGGCTGAAATTGACTTGATTCGCTTCTCTAGCAGGGATGTTTTCCTTGAGACTGGAGAACTGTAAATCTTGGGGAAGTTGTTTGAGCAAACTGGAGTAGCACTTTGTAACAGCTGTTTTAGTGGAATGTTGAGAATTGAGATGTACGTGTTGGTCAACTTGAGAAGTCAGGATTCAATTCGCACATCTCAACACTTCGACCTACCATCAAACTAGAGAACGTCTTCGCATTGCATTCCACGTTAATAATCCACAAGCTCGCAAGTTCGGAGCAGAATAGTTGTAGCTACTAGTAAAATCATGTCGTCATCATCAATAACGAGGGGAAAGTCCTAAGGGATGCTGAGAAAATGAATGTGCGCGCAGTGTGTATGTACATCGTGTGGCCTTGCCTCTTGTTGTGAATTAATCGCTTAAGGGCGGAACAAACCAGGTAGTTAAAGATGGCGGGGGTAAAAAAGATGAGCAGCGTCCGCGGGAAAAATGTATAATAAAAATGAAGAGTCATATACGACCATCCAAGAATCGAAGGAGAAACTCGGCATGCTAGATCCAATCGGGTCCATCGATCTACATGTCCACGTCTAGGGAAAGAATGCCAAAAGTCATGGCACCGACAGAAAAAAACCTCAAGAATGACTCAACAATACTTTGTCGACCGCGGTATTTATCGTCGCCTTCCTCACACCAGGTCCGCGCCATACCGTTCCTCGAGTACCCTCCGAATCTCGTGCTTCGTCACCGTGTTCAAATCCGTCGTGTCGCAATACTATGTCCTCGACGCTACGCTCTAGATCCACATCACTAAGCGCACCCGCACCAAAGTCCACTAGTGGCGACGGACTCTGCAGCGGAGGGACATCGAAGTAGTTCATCGTCGGGCGTGAGCCCATTCCCATCGATTACAAAGAACACAACATGCCAGCATCGCTTATTGAGCGGCATTTGGATATGGACATGGCACGGCCAGATGTGACCTCGTCCAGTAAGTTATCGCGCCTCCGATTTCAGGAACTGCGATTCACCGTGCCATTCAAGTACAGTGCGAGAGGTGATGAGAACGTGATGTCGCCTCCTAGTGTACATTAGAAACGAGTGCACAAGTTGAAAGGTTAGGCAACGTGAGTCAATCCGTAGAGCTTCGAATTAACATACTGGTCCCATTGCTGACGAGTTGCCGCGACCAAAGAAACCTTGCACGAAGCCCTGAGGTTTCAAGTTCGTCAAGAAGATCAAAAGCTATCACCGGGAAACCATGTGTGTTTCCGTGTCCGAGTGGGTTCTTATATGTATAAGTATATCATTTGATCAAAGTCATCCCTAGTAAGGCCCGGTTTAGAAAACAGGAGACCTGTGGCCTTAAGGCATTTCCTGGATATCTGTTGATTCCCGTGTGACGTGAGACTGCGTGGAGGAAACCATTTTCGTATGGCGCTAGATTTGCACAAATATTATTTTGTCCGAACACAGTCCAATTGTCGTTTGTCCGGAAACAGTCTTGTAGTTCAACTGTCCGGACATACATTACATTACCCCGAACACAACATTATTTGG
>JBBPTK010000943.1:0-10366 GCA_038094135.1 Spongiforma cf. squarepantsii
ACGTCCACGCCCGCGTGTTCCATATGCTCCCCTGAAGCGCACCGAGTTTTTGGAGCTCGGACGAGACTCCACGGAGGTAGACAATGGTCAGGGACGAGCCGCGATACCACGTAAACATGGCCACCAATGACTCTTGCAATACGACGTTGTTGTTTTTGTCAATACAGCATGTATCCGACCATACCCATTCGAATCCGAGACCATGTGCAAGCTTACATAGTCTCTGCAGCTTGACGTTCGCCGAGGAGAGTCCAAGGGTATAGACCGAGATACCCTCGACCGCTTGAAAGAGTGGCTCTCCGTCCTCCCACCTGTGGGAGAACATTACGTATCGATAATATTGTGTTACTTCGTTCCAAATACGCGCTTCGTCGACCTGAGTAATCATTAAGGAGCGTAGTTCGTCGAAGACGAGTTGTTGCTCGAACATGGCTGCTTGTGCCACCTTGTCATACAGACTCCCGGAGCGGGTATTAATGAGTACTCGAGGCGTGTTGCGGATAGCCTTCTGGACAAGGCGTCGAATTATGGGCGTAATATCCTGATATTGCTCACAAAGTTCTGTGACAGCGATGAGATCACACTGAAGGATGAACGAAAATGACACACTTCGGATATTTGGATCTGGTGATTCGTCGATTTTTGCAAGCATACTCTCGAACGCCTCGAACGCTTCCCGAAACCGACCCATCCGACGCAGCACAGCATGCCTTCTGCCGTACCCCATATAAGACGACAGGTTGATCCTGATTTCCTGAGTAGAATGGGTCATCAATGTCAATCAAGTATGTATGAAATCTAGCCTTGTCCTTACCTCATTCGCTCGGGCGAGCTCCACTTCCAAAGATCGTGTTCGCGCCTTGCAACATTTCAAGATGATCCCATCCTTGTTCGTTGGTTCGAGTGATAGTGTGTTGGCGTAGTAAGCGACGGCATCCTTGTAGTTTTCAGAGGTCATGGCAGCGTCACCAAGCCTTTCGAGCTTCTCAACACAACGTCGTTTGAAATCTGGGGCACGTGTTCAAGTTATCCCAGAATACGAGACGTTGGAGATACTGACCGAGTTCCCATCCCACATTACCCTCTTTGTAGCTCGTGTCCCCTTGTAGTTTTATTTGCATCTGTCTGAAACATATCATCGCCTCCATGACACGATCGTCGCCTTCGAGAACGTCGCAGAAACACCGATATGTATCGAATATCTGTAGGTTGAACTGAACCACCCAAATAAGTTATTATACAAATCTGAACTGTCACAGCAGAGCATACCTGAGAAGCAGCATTGAATGCGGCGCGCATGCCTCCTCGAACTGTTGCTGCTCTGATCCACTTGACCAAAATAAGGTTTGGATCCGATGGAAAGAATGACAATGCGGTGGAGTAAGCTTTCATCGCCTCATCGGCCGAGTCAGAGTTGCCAGAGTCCATCGCGATGTCACCCAGTTTGACGAGCCTGTCAAAGCAACGTCGCTGGAAATCTGTGAATGGTATGTCAGTTAGCCCAGGGAAGTCGCAGCTGCAATCACACTCACTGAGTTCCCACTCTACCCGTTCAACCGGGGTACTCGTGTCCTCTCTTACTTGGGCTTTCATCTGCTGAAAGCACTCGATTGCTTCGAGAACACGACTGTCCGATTCAAGAACGTCACAGATCGCTTGATAAGCAACAAATTCTAGAACCTTGAACTAGACCAACGAATTCCAGTCTATCGATCACAGACTGTGGACGAACGGCAAGCACACCTTGGCAGACGCACGGAATAATTCACGCACGGAACCATGAGCCAATGTCGCCTTTGCCCACTTGATCGATACTGGATTTGAATGAGAAGGCATAAGGGACAATACAGTGGAGTAGGCTTGTGCCGCTTCGTCGTGTTTTTCAGCACGCGATGCCTCGTCTCCAATCTTTTCGAGCATCATGGCACACTTTTCCGTGAACTCTGATGACCAGGAGTTGTATACTCTACCAAGAGTCGGTACAGAAACTCACCTGCGAGCCAGTCCATAATTAACTTGTTGGATCTTACGTCCTCGCTTGCGGTATTGGTCATTGCGAGAAGATCCGCCGATGCATCGTATATGCGACCTTGTGCGTATAGGGCTTCGCATTGGTGCTTCTGTTCGTGGACACGGATGAGGCTGTGTGAGTAAGCAAGTTGAACGGAAAGCTTCTCGATCGTTTCATTCATGCTATCCTTTTGCTGATCAGCTAGGCGTTGAGATGTGGTCAGCTTCTGTACGAGAATGGCGATTTTGCGATCTAGTGGCTGATCGTGAGGAACTGGAATATAGGTCAAGGCAACGAGAACGCACTGGAGGCTTCCTCGCGTGCGCGAAGAGACTTGACGGTTTCATTGAGGCTATCCTTTTCCTGATCAAATGCACACTTTGAGTGTTCAATTGTTCTTTCAAGCCCGGCTATTTGTTCGTCTAGTCCATGTGAACGTCAGTGGAAGACGTGAGCTGTCGATAAAGGATAACCGCACGAAGAGAATTGATGGTATCTTCCAGGGCAGTTTTTTCAGATTCAATCTCCAGCTGACGCGCCTGTCACAGTCAGCAATATAGCTCGTGCTCAGAATACACTCGACCCCAAAATAGTTGTACTTACGGATTCCAAAGGTAGAAGCCCGTGAAGATTGCGCAGAGCGATTCGATTATTTCCAGCAGTTACAAGGTCGTGATTTGCAGATATAGCGATTGAATAAGCGCGGTGGTTTTGTTTGAGGACCGAACCGACTTGCTGTTGTGTCCTGGTATCCCAGAACGAGACCGTTGAGTTAGCCGAGGCAGCGATGAATGCTCCATCGTTTGAGAGAGAGATGGAATAGATGCTGTCGCTGCTGTGGATATCCCACGTCGACCGCGTCGTCTGTGAGAATACATCAAGACAACGGATCTTGCCATCGCGAGAGAGTGCAAAGAGTCGCTTGCTGTCCGGCGTCCAAGCGAGGGTTTGGTTATTCACCGTGGGAACTCGAATTGGAAATTTGACGGGCACTCGACTGTCTCGACTGTTGAATATCCGGACAGATCCCGTGGCTATTGCGATGAAGAGTCCATCCGGAGAGAATTTGACAGCGGCCAAGTAGTAGTCCTGTGTGAGCTCGAGCTGTCTCCTGCCAGTGTCGATGTCCCAGACACAGACGGTATAGTCATTTCCTCCCGTTGCGACTCGCGTCTTGTCTTCAGAAAAATCGATCGCATTCACCCGATCGCTGTACGCCTTCAACGTGGTCAGCTGTTTCCCGCTCGCTGCATTCCATATCACCACTTGACCACTCTGTGCCCCGCTTGCAACCCATTCTCCGTCTTTCGAGACTGCAATGCTGCGAATCTTTTCTCCTGCATCCATGGTCGGCCCCGCCTTCGTTCCATCCTCGACTCGCCAGCATTGAATCTTTCCGCTCTCGGTACCGCTCACAACGTGCTGCTCATCGAGGAATGCGATCAACCACAATGGCTCTCCGAGATCAATTTCAATCGGCTTGGAGAGCCTCTGGTTGACGATGCTGGAAGAATTTGCGCCACTCCGCTCTGGGAAGTCCAGTCAGTATGGCATTGCATCTGCCTCGTGTATCTCACCTCTGTTCACTGTCTCCTCCTTGTGCTGACTGCTTGACAACGATGTCCCGCGTTCCACTCCACTTGACCCTTTGGTTCTCGTCAACATCGCTCCTGTACTCGTCTCTCTCCATCAACTCACCACTTGCGAGCTGCCGATAGTATCTGGAAATCATGCTCTGCCAGTATCGGACCGCAGAAAACAACGTCGTGTCAAGGTTGATCACAATGGGAGACGACAAGATGTAAGTGTGGGCAAAAGGAACATGTACGGTTCCTGACCGAGTTCATGTTACCTTGCAGGTGTTGTCGCCCGGCGTCCACATGCTCCTCATCCATACATCAATAAATATTTGAGTCTCTCACACAAAATTATCCCATGCCCTGAGGCCTGAGCGCTTGTTCTCCTGACATGACACTTACAAGTCGAATTTTTCGTCGACTAGGGAATGGAGAGCTCATGGCATGGTAACGACTCGACTATCGGTGATGTTGGGCCTGATGATGCTCGCGATGTATTCATTCTACCTGTTTGCTTGCTCATCTATATCCGGAGCAGGTCACGGCCACATTAACTCTTACATCTAGACGCTGCCTGCATTCCACCAGGCCCCATAACGAACAACGAACGTCGTCATTTGCATCTTCTCTCTCCTGCTTGCCACCCGCGAAGGTCCTTCCCAGATGTCAACGCGGGTTCTTGCCCTTTCAACTGAGTCGTAGAGGTCTGAAGTACCCATCATTCTCATGGTCACCTCGTGGCGTCCAAGTCGAATCGGGCCTTGATTCGTAGCGAGTTCCGTTATGGATGTCCGCATCTGGACATCAAGATCTGGTTATTAATATTCGACAGGGGTACGTGTCAAATGTCGAAAAATGAACATTGTAAATGACAATAGATCTGCATGCTAGGGCTAGTTCTGTATTAAAACCTGTTTCCTCATGACCGAACGAAATGGGACGCAGCGTCACGCCTCGCGGGTGACGTTGAAACGCGGGAACCGGGAGAGAAAGGGCTTGTTGGATTATGGAATCGGATATATGCACTGCGTCTTCCCCCACGAAGAGCATGTTGTATGATCAACTCAGAAATCGGTAGGACAACGCTTACTGGGAGAATTAGCGACTCGGAGGAAGATGTCAAGTCGATTAATACTGTGTGATGGCGAACAAAGGGATGTCCTTGTTCCGCCACTGTGTTGAGGGGCACAAGCCGAGCCGAGCGAATGACACATGACGCCTACCTACAACAGAGTTATTGTGCCACTGGCAGCGAAGGGCAGAGACATGCCTGTTTACTTCATCGAATACCGGGTGATGGATGAAGAGCACTACAAGTATGGCGACACGCAGCCATCGAAATGCACTCAGCCACGCGCGAGGAGGATGATGGTCGTAACTTATAAGAATCTCGGCTGGGAGAAGGTTAGTTCACAATGCCACTCGGAGTGTACGTATGTTTCACACTTGTTCACGCTCTGTCTCGCAGTGCGACGAGGGGGAAAAGAGATGTTATTCGATTGAGATTAATAAGATTAAGGTTCAATCATTCAGTTTGCTCAACTCATGTGGCAAAAAAATGTAATGTTGTAATGTTGATTCGAACTTCAGATCGACTCAGAGAATTTGGTTGGGTTACAGGTTAGAATGAATGAAAACATCGTAACAGACAGATGATACAGATAAAGTGTAGAGGTACAAGGGACAAAACAATCGTGAGCGGGTTAGAACGGTCAGCTGGTCAATATGTATAGTGGACGAAAGTATTAATAAGATCTAGTAGGCCTATCAGACAAGCTCCTTCGGATTATCGGCTATCACGAATCATGGAGTTACTGCACGTCGATCGTAATGACGTTTTCTGTCAACTCCGCCAACGACGCATCCTCGCGTATTCGAACCATGATTAAACTATCCGCAGCGACACGCTTGTACTGTTCGTCCCACAGCGGTGCTAGCATTAGAGCACCAAACTTCTGCCTCAAACGAGCGACCAGCCGTAGCGCACGGAGGACTGGATCAACCTTGACGCCGGGACGACGTGAGCTGTCTTGGCTGAGCAAGGGGCCGATCCAGGGGTGAATCAGAAATAGACCATCCGTCTTTGACAGGGAGTCCATGGTCTCGATCTCAAAGTCCTCGAGCATGTCAACCGTCGCACGATAAACGTGCTTATTTGGACCAGAACTGGTTTTCGAAAGGTCAGCGACAGGAAAAGTGATGCCAGAGAGTTGCAGGCGACTAGCGGCAAACGAGGGTGGGGGGAGTGCACAGAGAGACCGATGAAGTGCTACAGCTTGAGAAATGTCGGGAAGTGACGAGCGTAATTCCATGACCGTGCGATCCATTTGGGCAGTCTGGAGTGATTCCGGAACATGTGGTGGCACCACTTGGTCGTAGACAGTCAGGTCAACAGGCAGACAGCTATTATAGTCCCCTGCATGACCTGTCCAGGCCAAGATGCTGATGTCCCGAGATCCTGCAAGAACATAGTCGAGGAGTCGCCCGACTGCACGATTTCCTTCCCCATAGATGACCGGAATTGAAGCATTGAAGATTCCAAGAAGAGAGTAGGCGGCGTCTTCCATCACTGTTGTATGGCGCCTCGAAGCCACGGACAGCTTTTCTCGTACCCGCCCCAAATCTGGACGAAGGACCGATAACTCCTGGGTAAGGCCCCCTGCAGCTTGCTGCATCTCCTGGATGATCTCCGGACATTCCTTGTGGTTGTACATCTTCAGATTGAGGTACGGCTTCCAGTCCTCCGTGTAGAACTGAACTGTCTCGGCAGCGACATATTCCTGATATGTCCACGCCCGCGTGTTCCAGATGCTTCTCTGAAGTGCACCGGGTTTCTGGAGCTCGGCCGAGACTCCACGGAGGTAAATGATGGTGAGGGACGAGCCGCGATACCATGTAAACATGGCCACCAATGACTCTTGCAACACGACGTTGTCCTTCTTGTCAATACAGCACGTATCTGACCATACCCATTCGAATCCGAGACCCTGTGCAATCCTACAGAATGTCTGCAACTTGGCATTCGCCGAGGAGAGTTCAAGGGCATAGACCGAGATACCCTGGACGGCTTGAAAGAGTGGCTCTCCGTCCTCCCACCTGTGAGAGAACATTACGTATCGATAATATTGTTTCACCTCGCTCCAAATACGCGCTTCGTCGACCTGAGTAATCATTAAAGACCGTAGTTCGTCGAAGACAAGCTGTTGCTCGAACATGGCTGCTTGCGCCACCTTGTCATACAGACGCCCGGAGCGGGTATTAATGAGCACTCGAGGAATGTTGCGGATAGCCTTCTGGACAAGGCGTCGAATTATGGGTGTAACATCCTCATATTGCTCACAAAGTTCTTTGACAGCGATTAGATCACACTAAAGGATGAACGAAAATCACATACTTCGGATATTTGGATCTGGTGATTCATGGATTTTTGCAAGCATACTCTCGAACGTCTTGAACGCTTCCCGAAACCGACCCATGCGACACAGCACAGCGTGCTTTCCGCCGTACCCCATATAAGACGATGGGCTGATCTTGATTTCCTGAGTGAAATGGGTCATCAATGTCAATCAAGTATGTATGAAATCCAGTCTTGTCCTTACCTCATTGGCTCGGGCGAGCTCCACTTCCAAAGATCGTGTTCGTGCCTTGCAACATTTCAAGATGATCTCATCCTTGTTCGTTGGTTCGAGTGATAGTGTGTTGGCGTAGTAAGCGCCGGCAAGGTTGTAATTTTCAGAGGTCACGGCAGCGTCACCAAGCCTTTCGAGCTTCTCAACACAACGTCGTTGGAAATCTGGGGCACGTGTTCAAGCTATCCCAGAATGGGAGACATTGGAGATACTGACCGAGTTCCCATCCAACGTTGCCCTCTGTGCAGCTCGTGGTGTCCCCTCGTAGTTCTATTTGCATCTGCCTGTAATATATGACCGCCTCTATGACACGATCGTCGCCTTCGAGAACGTCGCAGAAACACCGGTATATATCGAATATTGGTAGGTTGAACTGAACCACCCAAATAAGTTATTCTACATATCTAAACTGTCACAGCAGAGCATACCTGAGAAGCAGCATTGAATGCGGCGCGCACGCCACCTCGAATTATTGCTACTCTGATCCACTTGATCAAAACACGGTTTGGATCCGATGGAAAGAACGTCAATGCTGTGGAGTAGGCCTTTATTGCTTCATCGGCCGAATCAGAGTTGCCAGAGTCCATCGCGACGTCACCCAGTTTGACAAGCCTGTCAAAGCAGCGTCGCTG
Organism: Spongiforma cf. squarepantsii; assembly: GCA_038094135.1. NCBI lineage: Eukaryota > Fungi > Basidiomycota > Agaricomycetes > Boletales > Boletaceae > Spongiforma > Spongiforma cf. squarepantsii. The sequence continues at coordinate 7,850 of JBBPTK010000943.1, forward strand.
GAAATCTGTGGGTGACGTGTCAGTTAGCACAGGTAAGTCGCGGCTGTAATCACATTCACCGAGTTCCCATTGCGCCCGCTCAACTTGGGTACTCGTGTCCTCTCGTACTTGGGTTTTCATCTCTTGAAAGCACTCGATTGCTTCGAGGACATGACCGTCCGATTCAAGTATGTCGCAGATTGCTTTATAAGCAGCAAATTCTGGAACCTTGAACTAGAACCAAACGAATTCCAGTCTATCGATCACGGACTGTGGACGAACGGCAAGCACACCTTTGGAGACACACGGAGTGATTCACGCACAGAACCATGAGCCAATGCCGCCCTTGCCCACTTAATCGGTATTGCACTTGAATGAAGGGGCATAAGGGAGAATACAGTGAAGTAGGCTTGCGCCGCTTCGTCGTGTTTTTCAGCACGCGATGCCTCATCTCCAATCTTTTCGAGCATCATGGCACACCTTCGCGTGAACTCTGATGACCAGGAGTTGTATACTCTACCAAGAGTCGGTACAGAAACTCACCTGCGAGCCAGTCCATAATCAACTTGTTGGATCTTACGCCCTCGCTTACGGTACTGGTCATTGCGAGAAGATCCGCTGATGCATCATATATGCGACCTTGTGCGTATAGGGCTTCACACTGGTGCTTCTGTTCGTGGCCACGGATGAGGCGGTGTGAGTAAGCAAGCTGGACGGAGAGCTTCTCGACCGTTTCATTTAGGCTATCCTTTTGCTGCTCAACTAGGCGTTGAGATGTGGTCAGCTTCTGCACGGCGTTGTCGAGAATGGAGATTTTGCGATCTAGTGGCTGATCGTAAGGAACTGGAATATAGGCCAAGGTAACGAGGACGCACTGGAGGCTTCCTCGCGTGCGCGAAGAGACTCGATGGTTTCATTGAGACTATCCCTTTCTCGATCAAATGCACACTTTGAGTGTTGAATCGTTCCTTCAAGCTCGGCTATTTTTTCATCTAGGCCATGTGGACATCAGTGAGGACGTGGGCTCTCGATAAAGGACCGCCTCACGAAGAGAATCGATGGTATTATCCAGGGCAGTTTTTTCAGACTTTATCTCCAGCTCACGCACCTGTCACGGTCGACAACATGGTTCATGCTCAGAATACCATTCCACTCGACCTCAAAACAGTGGTACTTACGTATTCCAGGGGTAGGAGACCGTAAATATTGCACAGAGTGATTCGATCGTCTGCAGCAGTTGCAAGGTCGTAATTTGCAGAGACAGCGATTGAATAGGCACGGTGGGTCTGTTTGACGACAGAACCAATTTGCTGTTGTGTCCTGGTATCCCAGAACGAGACCGCAGAGTTAGCCGAGACAGCGATCAATGCTCCCCCGTCTAAGAGGGCGATAGAACAGGGATCGTCACTACTGTGAATACCCCATGTCTGGAGTGTTGTATGTGAGAATACATCGAGACAACTGATCTTGGCATCCTCGGATAGTGCAAAGAGTCGCTTGCTGTCCGCTGTCCAAGCGAGGGTCTCATTATTCCACACGCCAACTCGAATTGGAAAGTCGACGAGGATTCGACCATCTTGACAGTCGAGTATCTGAACAGACCTGAACGCTGACAAGGCTCTGGCGACGAAGAGTCCATCCGGAGAGAACTTGACAGCGATCGAAATGTAGTTGTTTTCGAGCTCGAACTGTCTCTCGCCAGTGGAGACGTCACAGACACAGAGAATACCGCGACCACCATTAGTCCCTCCTATTGCGATCCGCGTCTTGTCTTCAGAGAGATCCATTGCATACACACTAACGCTGCGCTTGAGCGTGGTCAGCTTTTCCCCGCTCGCTGCACTCCATATTACCACTTCACGACCATAACCCTGCCCGCCACTTGCGACCCATTCTCCGTCTTTCGAGACTACGATGCAGCAAATATGTCCTCCTGCATCCATGGTCGGCCCTACCTTCGCTCCATCCTTGACTCGCCAGCGTTGAATCTTTCCGCTTTGGGTACCGCTGACAACGTGCTGCTCATCGAGGAATGCGACATTCCACGATGACTCTCCAAGATCAATTTCAATCGGCTCTGACGGCCTCTGGTTGGCAATGCTGGAAGAACTCGCGTCACTCCGCTCTGGGAGGTTCAGTTAGTATGGCATTGCATCTGATGAGTCGTGTATCCCACCTCTGTTCACCGTTTCTTCCTTGCGCTGACTGCTTGACAACGACTCTGTCTCACGTTCCACTCCACTTGACCCTTTGGTTGTCGTCAGCATAGCTCCTTTACTCGTCTCTCTCGATCAACTCACCACTTGCCCGCTCCCCTGAGTGTCTGGAAGTCATGCTCTGCTAGTATCAGATCGCAGAAAAGAACGTCGTGTCGAGGTTGATCACAATGGCCCGGGAGACGATGGTCGTGGACATCAGAAGTTTTACATATTGCTTATTTCAGCTTATTTCGGCTTATTTGACTTGTGAAATCTCAAAAGCACGCCAAGTCGCTATAAGCAGAAAGTGAAAAAAGCACACCGGCTATATTCCTTCTTT
>JBBPTK010000944.1:0-10365 GCA_038094135.1 Spongiforma cf. squarepantsii
AACGGCAAGATGTAGCTGAAAGTCACCTTGTGGTGGTCGTTCCTTTGTTGATCTTGTCTGTGAAGCAGAGGATGGGCGAGGTTGTCATCGCATGTCAGTGAGTCCTATTGCATATTCGCCTCTCCATGTTCACCGTTTTACATACTTATTTTTCATTTCATCACTCGTTCGTGCGCCTAGTTCCCCCGAGCTCCAACTCCAGCATCTCATGGCCAGGTACAAGTCTTCTCGCACAAACGACTTCACTTTGTGGCATACACTCACGTCGTCATTTTCAGGAGAGGTGTTATGATTTTTCAATCATCGAATTTAAACACAGGTACATAAACGGATATTTTGTTATCTTGTTTCCCGTCACACTCACCTCTGCCCTTTTGTATAGGTATTCTCGGCTTCAATCTCACTGTAAGAAAATTTGCTTAGTGACTCGGTACGCACATAAACGTACCCTTCCATCTTGCCCTTTTCGTCGCGTTGAACATTGATTCTTGTCTGCATTTCCAGATGTGCGTGCAAAAACGTACCTGGGCAACTCGTCCGCAAAGTTGGCGAATGATCTTGGGACGGCGACCGCTGAAAAGATAATATAAGGGTGACACTCAGGCGAAAGTAGGATGTCATAAACCAAGTTACTTCCGATTCAACGCTGAACACGTCTGCAGAATATCGAGCGACTAAGAGTTGGTACCGAGATGCGACACTATTGTCAGTCTTCCACCGTCGCCCTGAATCTCTTTCCCCGTTTACCATTGTCACACCCGACAGCGATGAGCCACATCGACCTTCCGATGATTCATGAGTCGAAGAGTGGTTGGACGATTTGTTGACTGGAGTCCTGCATTCGAGTGAAATCAACAGAATTCTACAACGCAGAGAATCCTGTGCAGCTGCCATAAGATAGCATCTAGGGATGTGTCTGAGTTCCGTCGACACTGCATGAAACCTTGACACGAGAAACTCTGCGGGCGGTGCGCTCCTTCCCTTGAGATGCATCACTAATTTGAATTGGTTTGTCCCCTCTTTTGAGCATCGGTGACGTGGTACGTCGAGTTCCCGGGGGCCTGGAAGACTTTGGGAGCGATTAATTTGAGTTGCACTGCAGATGATGCCGTAAACAAGCCTGCGTTTTCACAACGTTCGTGATATGCATAACCAAGTTTTGATCTCTAGAAAGACGTTGTTGAGTTGTAGAGATCTTGCCAGTGTCGCATTGAGAATGGTAAAAAAGTTTGAATAGCATTGTGGCAACGAAGGGGCCATTTGTGATCAGGTGAAACGGGGCACTAGTTCAGTTAGACTGTCCTAACAAACAGAGAGAAACGAAAGAGACAGGTCCTGTCTAAAACACACAACAGAGTAAGGTAACTAGACATCGGAATGGCATACTCATATACACCAAACAGTCTAAAGACTAGAATAAAGCATCAACTCCAGACCCTTCATTGTCATCAAAGTGCAAAGCATTCCTGAACGTGTAACTGTCCCACAGATGCCCAGAGTCGAATATTAGATCGCAATCGTCGATCCGTACATAACAATCAGTCATGGTGAGCGTGCATCGAGGCTCTGTACGGGTGGAAAGAGCGTCTCGCAGGTGGATCGCATTACTCTTTGCAGATTCTCCGAGTTGTACCGGGAAGGTAATGTTAAGCAGCTCCAACTCCTCCAATGATGGTACGAGCTTTTGATCGGGACCCGGGACAGCGTACTCGTCTTGCACATTGGCATGTGGAGTGGAAGATAGCAAGGTGGCTAAATCATCTGGGATGTCACCCTGCTCCAGTTTGATATACCGTAAGTTTGAAAACCGTTCCAGCATACTTTGCCAGAGGTGTGATTCGGATAGGGGATTAACGAAGAGAAGGCTTCGCAGGTTTGTCGGGGGTATGGATTGACAGATACAATCTATAATGGCATCCATGTCGGAATCCGACGGCCACAGTGCGACCTCTAGGAGACGGTGAAGAGCCTGTTCTTGGGGAGATATTTGTTCCGACACGCTGAAGATCAGTTCGGCACTCGAATCAACTTCGATGGACAGTGAACTAATGATCGGAACGGCCAGTTCCTGATCACCAGGCGCGATAAATCTTGGTGAGAGAACGGAGAAAAGTCGCTGGTATTCATCAAGACCAGAATATTCGTCATCATATTGTTTCAGACAGAGCTGTGCCCTTGGTGGGATATTTACGCAGGACAGAAGCGTGACAATGGCAGAGAGAGGTGCAGAAATGTCCAGGTAACCAAGACAGGATAAGTTAATCCTCGGCGCAGACTGAGGAATGATATACGTTCCGCTTGAGAGCAAATCTCCGGTGTAAGCAAATGCGTCGTAAAGAGTCAGACGAACAAGGCATGGCGTACGACCAAGAACAGCAAGGAACTCCTCCACTCGGAACTGAAAGTCGGTAGGAATACTACGAATGCTGAGGGTCGTCAAACTGCTCAATGTGAATGAATGCCATGGTATGGAGCAGGATGATAGCTTCAATGAATGGAGAATCGGAGTATATCCTTTGAATGGTAATATCCCTGGGATGTTGAATTCGGATAACTCCAGAGACTTCAACTGATGAGCGGGGGTAGAAATGAGTTTGGAGAGGAAGTGATCACTGAAGCTGAAGTCTTGAGCGCATGGCAGGTGAAGACAGAGCTCTTCAGTACGCTCAATATGGTCCGCCACCCGCTCAAAATCACAATGTGGGTCTCCATCAAGAGTGAGCTTCGCAAATATCTTCAATGGTGCCTGTTTCGATCTCGCCAATAGCTCCTCTGTCCATCGCTGAGATGCCATGAAAACATAGGACCAAAGAGCGGGGCAATTCATCGACACATTCCTCCAATGATGGCATACGTATGATATGTTGACCCAACTGGGTACGAGTAAACCAGAGCTCTCGCCAAGGTAATGGATGTCGTGAGCGCAAAGGATGAATATGGTCGTAAGAGTCTCAGTTGGAAGGAGATGAATAGGGACAAGCGAATTCCATGGAGCGCAGATGTTCGACGGAACCATCCCGTGTTTCATGGTTTCTTCGTCAAAACGAGCAATGTCCATGGTCTCCATATGATGGATGGATGTAAGCTTCTAGAGGGAAAATGATTCGCATCAACTCTTACACGCAGCAACAGTGATGACGACCGACCAGATTCAGGGAGAACTATTGCCAACAACGAATGAAATTACGGTTATTGCCAAAGGTTAGGGTCAACAATGAGCGTGTTTCTGACAGGTCAACGCTCAACGACGACGAGTAACTTGCGGGGTCAGTGTGACGAAAGAAGTGGCACTGCGAGACTGTACGGCAGACTACTTAGCCGAGGCCACCAGTTCCCAGAGGCGTCGTGACTCGTCACTAAACACCGAATTCAAATTTGGAAGATATTTTCCAAGCCAACATTGGTTTACTTCTCATTTACTAGCCAAGCATCAATTACTCCCCGGTGAGGCGGTAGTGTCAAAGTTCAAGACACTTTTCCGGACTATCTTAGATAACGGTCCGACTCCGCGGTAACATCATCGTAGTGAAAACCTAACTTTTGGTGCAAATGTGATCCCGACTAAGACACGTGCGACAGAGTAACTAAAAGGTAACTAGACGATCGAAAGGACACAACATACAGTCAAAAGACTAGAATGCAACGTCAACTACAGATTCTTCATTGTCATCATTGTCATAAAAGTGGAAAGTATTCCTGAACGTATCACCTTCCCACCAACCCTTGGAGTCAAATGTGAGATCGCCATGACCAGTCCGTACATAACATTCAGTCATGGTGAACGTGCATCGAGACTCCGTACGGGTGGAAAGAGCATCCTGCAGGCGGATCACATTACCCTCGGGGAATTCACCACTTTGTATTGGAAAGGCAACATGAAGCAGCTCCAACTCCTCCAATAATGGTACCAGCTTTTGGTCGGGACCTGGGACAGCATACTTGTCTTGCACATTGACATGCGGGGTGGAAGATAGCAAGGTGGCTAAATTATCTGGGATGTCACCTTTCTCCAGTCTGACACACCGTAAGTTTGAAAACCGTTCCAGTATACTTCGCCAGAGGTCCGATGAGAGTGAGGGATTAGTGAGGAGAAGATTTCGAAGGTTTGTCGATGGTATGGATTGACAGATACTGCCAATCACTTCATCCTTGTCGTCATCTGACGGCATCAGTGCGACTACTAAGGGACAGGGTTCTTGGGGAGGTACTTGTTCCGATACACGGAAGACCAGTTCAGGATCTGAATCAGCTTCGATGGCCAGTGAACGAACGATCGGAATGGTCTGTTCCCGATCACCAGGTGCGATAAGTCTTGGTGAAAGAAGGGAAAAAAGTTGCTTGTATTGATCAAGGACGGAATACTCGTCATCATATTGTTCCAGATGGAGTTGTGCCCTCGGCGGGATATTTACGCAAGACAGAAGCGTGACAATCGCAGAGAGTGGTGCAGTAATGTATAGGTAACTGAGACAGGACAAGTTGATCCTTGGCGCAGATTGAGCAATGATATATGCTCCGCTTGGAAGAAAGTCTCTGGGGAAAGCAAGGGCATCGTGGAGAGTCAGATGGACAAGGAGTGGCATACGACCCAGAACGGGAAGGAACTCCTGGACTCGTAATTGAAAGTCGACAGGAATACTAACAACGCTGAGAGTCGTCAGACTATTCAACGTAAATGAATACCATGGCGTGGAGCAGGATGACAGCCTCAACGTGTGGAGAGTCGGAGTACAACCTTTGAACGGTAATACCCCTGGGATATTGAATTCCGATAGCTCCAGGCGCTTCAGCTGGTAAGCGGGGGTAGAAACGAATTTGGAGAGGAAGGGATCACTGAAGTTGAAGTCTTGAGTGAGGCTGTTGGTGTACGGAAGGTGAAGACAGAGTTCTTCGGTATGCTTAATATGGTCCGCCACCCGCTCAAAACCGTAGTCCGGGTCCCAGTCAAGAGGGAGCTTTGCAAAAATCTTTAACGGCGCCTGTTTCGATCTTGCCAATAGTTCCTCTGTCCATCGCCGGGACACCATGAAAACATAGGACCAAAGAGCGGGGCAATTCATCGACACATTCCTCCAATGACGACATACGTATGAGATATCGACCCAACTCGGCACGAGCCTGAATAAACCAGAGCTCTCGCCAAAGTAATGGACGTCGTGAGCGCAAAGGATGAATATGGTCGCAAGAGTCTCGGTTGGAAGGCGGTGAATAGGGACAAGTGAATTCCGTCGAGCGCAAAGGTTTGACAGAACTACTCTGTATTTCGTGATTTCTTCGTCAAAACGAGCAATGTCCATGGTCTCCATATCAACGCCTATAAGCTTCCAGAGGGAAAACGATTTGCATCAACCTGTTCACGCAGAAACAATAACAACAACTAACCGGGGTCAGGCTCACTGGAGAGCTATTGCCAACAAGGAATTCCATTGCGGCTATTGCCAAAGGTTAGGGTCAATATTTACTTCACCATTATGAGTGTATTTCAGGTCAAACTTACGGGCACAACACGCGATGACGAGTAGCTTGTAAGGTAAGTTGAGATGAAAAAAAGTGGCCACTGGCGGGGACCAAACGCACTAGTGTACGGCAAACACCGAGGAATTCAAATTTCAGCATTCAGACGGCTATCAACAAGTAGTAGTACACCTTTGGAAGTTTGGATCCAGGACCTGTGTGCGACGAGAATAATGGAGGGCCATGTCAGGGGTGAAGTTGCACAGCGCCTGGTCATGCAGTTGAACCATGCTTCCTCGTCTACATAAATCGTCGTCATTGATGACTCATCGATCTTTGAATCGCTGACTCAGAAACAACTCTTCGTCCTTTCGTGCCGAGACCGCTTCCTAGAAAAATAATTCATATGTGCAAAGATATAATCCCGAAGTCAGCGGGACCCATTTAAACACTGAGGGCGAAGTGAGGTTCCTTGCCAGCGTACCGTGCACTTCTGTGTTGGTATATCCCACCATTTAGTCGAGGACCGTTTCACTGTTTATGGCAGCATCGGACGTTGAGCATTAACATCGAATCCTGTCAGTATTTCCTGGGATGCATCATGTAGAAGGATATCTGTCAATGTACCACAAACTTGAGTTTGGGAGAATATCAATTTGGAGAGGAGTGCTCAATGACGCTGCCACAAGGAACACAAGAATTATGACGAAGATGGCAGTGAAGTGACTGGAGACCACGTTTCAAACGATACACGAAATAATAAATTATGGTGTACACAGAACTACTGAAAAGACTCGAAGGAGCATGAGGTGCGGTGACTGTTACAGGAAGTCCACGAAGACTTCGGATCCTTCTCCATTTCTACCATCGTCGTCATATTCTCCGTAGTCTTCATCACCATCACCAGCACTATTATCATCACCGCCAACAGTGTGCGACTGCGGAGCAACCCTGAATGTCCCACTCTCCCACCAACCGATCAGTTCAAAAACCTTGAGCGTGTAACGACGATCGCTCGGCATGGGACATTCCGTCATGATGAGCTTGCATTGAGACTCCGTACGGGTGGATAGTGCATCTTGCAGGTCAACCACGTCATCGTCCGCATTTCTCAAGGTAACGTCATGCAGCTCCAACTCCTTCAATAGTGGTACCAGCTTCTGACAGAGACGCCCATCATATGGAGTATAGGAGAGTAAGGTGGCAAAATCGTTAGGGAAGTAACCTTCTTCCAGCTTGATGCACCGTACGTTTGCGAACCATTCCAGTATACTCTGCCAGAGGCTTGACGAGAGTGGGGGATTAATGAGGAGAAGAGTTCGGAGATTCGTTGGGGGGATGGAACGACACATAGCACGGATGACTTGATCCTCGTCGATATCGATTGGCAACAGCGTGACTTTGAGGGGACACTGAGGATCTTGTTCATTTGGGGATATTCGTTCCGATGCACTGAAGATCAGCGTGGTCGGATGTATATCGATTTCAAAGATCAGTGAACGAATCACCGGAATGGTGACTTCCAGATCACCAGGCACGCAGAATCTTCGTGAAAGAAGGGAAGAAAGCTGAGTATATTCGGTAAGGGCGGGAGGAGGGTTGCTGTCGCAAACTTGCTCTAGAATTAGTTTTGCACTCAGTGGGATGTCTACGCAAGACAGGAATTCGACAATGGCAGAAAGAGAATCGGCGATCGTAACGGAAGCGAGACGGGGTAAGTTGACCCTCGGACTCGGAGTGGCATATGCATCGCTTGGGAAAAAGTCACGGGCGCTGGCAAGGGCATCGTCAAGATCCAGATGTACCAGGCATGATATACGATCCAGAGTGGCAAGAAGCTCCTCCATTTCCAATCGAAATTCTGAAGGAACATCGTGAAGAATAAGGGTTGTCAAACCGCTCAACGTGAACGAATCCAGCGGCATTGAACATGATGACAATTTTAATGTGTGGAGGGCCGGAGTACATCCACTGAATGGCAACCAGGAGGAATCCATGTCCATTTCGAAATGTGATAACTCCAGGTTTTGCAGGCGAGGAACTGGGGTGGATAGGAATTTGGTGAGGAAGGGAGGACTAAAATCTTCGTCAAGACTATCCGAGTCGTCCGAGTCGGTGCGTGGAAAGTGAAGACAGAGTTCTTCGATACGTTCAATATGGTCCATCATTCGCCGAAAGAAGTGACGTGGTATCTTTTCCAAGTTTGCATTGATCTTCAACGGTACATGTTTCGATCTCGCCAATAGTTCTTTTGTCCAGCACCGAGACGTCACGGAAATGTAGGACCAAAGAGTGGGGCAATCCAGCGCAAGATTCCTCCAACGACGGCATACGTGTGATATGTCGACCCAACTCGGCTCGCAGTCAGGGTTCTCGGAATGATAGAGATCGCGAGCGCAAAGGATGAATATGTTTGTAAGCGTCTCAGTTGGAAGGCGATGAATGGGGACGAGGGAGTTCCGTCGGGTGTAGAGGTTTAACCTGTGTACTGATCTCTTCATCCGTACTACGAGCAAGGTCCACGCTTGCTGTGTTCGAGCCTGTACTGTGGCCGGAGGGGGACCGAATGTCCTCAACGCGTCCACACAGTGACACTCGGAATAAGTACTTACTTGCGATTGAAAGTGCGGTCTTGCAAGGATGTGATCATCAGCGTTCATTCGAGAGGTTTTGCATGGCAGAGACTTACAGACACAACACGGGTCGGATAATGAGATGAAGTACCGGGTGAGCCACGGAAAACGCCGTGCACTTCACCAACACCACCTCTCTACAGACTACTCGCAAGGAGCGACACCTCTTCAAACAGCGATCTCCCTCCAAGACAATGCCGCGATCTGGTTCGCGGAGCTTTCATGTCGGATGGTCTCTGCTCCCGTTGATCAATTCGGTGAACGGCACATGCGACCCGTTGGCTTTTGAAAGGTTACAATAAGTGCGCCATTTTTTGTTCAGACTCCTTGACCCAGATCCTCTGAGCTCACACATCTTTCGTAGGACAAGACATGCTCCACATCCTAGTTCTCTACCGCTAACGAAGGATCAACTCAGATAATATCGAAACACGGCGACAAACAACTTCACCTAGTACTATAATTGTACCCAGGGCTACTAGTAAAATGGAACGGGAGCTCGTGCGTCGTCAATTGCTTTCTTCTTCATCTTCCTCTGACGAGGGTTTTCCTGTCAAGACCATGCATGCGTGGGGGCCAGGATACGAGGTAGCGGTGTGTCATCCCGAGATGCCACATCATTTTCTCAGCATCGCGGTAGCATATCTGAAACTAAAAAGCGGGCCGACGCACAGGCATATTAGGAGCAGAAAATGCCGGTACGAAAGTGTTCATGGTCGTTGACAATACCTGACTCGGCGCCGGCGGATATGATAGAATGTATGCAGGAGGTGATCCAGGGTGAATAGTTCTCTTGATCTGTCTGACGACGTTTGACCTTGAAATCTAGACCTTCATATGATACTGAGAATAATGCAGAAGCTTTGGGAGAGTTGCTGTCTGTTACCTCCTTCGCAGTCGTCTCCACCATCTAATGCGACAGGTCTCTATGTGTTCGTTTTGGCGAGTGCACTGAGCACGATGGATAATATAGCGAAAGGCAGGGCCAGGCGAGATGATGCGAAATTAAAGTCTGGCTCGAAATCGAGGCGTCTTATATCGAATTAGAGTGAATAATAAACAGATCGAAGGGTAATGATCAAGGACTGCTACTTTATGGAAATAGACTACCCGGAGGACTTATGACGCGAGCAAAAGTCTAAGGTAATGGAATCTTGTGTGACAAGCGTTTGGCAGGTTTAATGGCTCGGGTGCCCTCGAAACGACTGATCCGAACAAGATACAAGGAATCGACAAACTTGATGAACACAAAGTACATGCAATCCCTTGCCGAGTCGTCGATGAAGGCAATATGGTACCTATTAGAAGCACAAATGTCAGGAGTGAATTCGTAATTGGTAACACGGAACTGAGCGACAGCTCACGCGAATGATCGGCTGCGTGTATTCCTATTCATCGACGAGGCCTCGTCACCTTGATGTTATTTGGTGGTACGGACGAAACAGAAGTCGATGCGGAATATAAAGAGCGATGAGTAGAGTCATAGTCAGCGCATGAAGTTGAACCCAATTCCGCCACCATGGTCTACACGGTTGCGGTTGCCTCATATCTAGATGAAGAGTACCTTTGTAGTTCGAGAGCCGACTTTTTGGAGCCGAGGCGTGAATGGAAGGCACCAGCTGCCAAAGTGATTTTAATGGAATGCTGGGACTTCGGAAATGGAAGATGAGCTCACCTGTACCGATCAAGGATGGATTGGATCCTCATTCGAGTCCGACGATAGATGCGCTTTGCGTTTTCCCCGTTCTGCTTCGTTTTGAATCTCTGCCAACGGCTTTTAGTTGGTGTGTTCAAACATGCTGTGTCACCAAAAAGAGGTCAAAAAGGGCACCTTTCGCGCCTGACTGCAGGTCAAGCTCATTGATTTTGCAGCATTTCCGGTATTTTCTCGATCCCATTGATCGTTAATCGCGAGAGATTCTGCGACACAAACGACTCATCGCGCTTTTGGGCGAATGGATTTCAAGGGGGGCTGCAGCGTCCTATTCTCTTGAAAAAGTATATCGTGTTAACTCGGTAGTAAATCATCAGAAAACCATGATGCGTACTGCTTCATTTTACCGCTCGCCTTCTCTTTTTCATTGGATCCATTATTCGAGTTGTCCTTCTTTTCTTTGACCTTGACAACCCCGAACCTTCGCCCACCTTTCTGTCTTGTACCAGCTTCCAAGGGTCAGGAAGGGAAACGAAGGGTTTCCTAGCGTGCGGAAAGCTACGAGAGGGCCTATGTAGGGTCCGGTGATGCCATTTGAAACCAGCGCGAGTGGAGAGAACAACG
>JBBPTK010000945.1:0-10365 GCA_038094135.1 Spongiforma cf. squarepantsii
TGAAGCTGAAGATTGATAGATGATCGTATGATACACGAAAATTCTACTAAGTCCATTTTGGCCGCGACTCTTTGTCATCACTTCCCAATTTCACGCGTGTATCATTAGTTTTGCAAACTGCTGTAAAGGAAGTAAGCTAGTTGGAAATGTACGAAATGTAACATATGTCAACAATAACAAGATTTCGAGTTGGTCAACATTGGATGTCATGCGCGCGGAAACAAGATGCGTGATTAGTCAGTGCACTGTATAAAGTTTCTGTTCGAAACTTTGAATTTCTTCGTTCCACTATGTCAGCTCAAACTCTAGTACAGGAACGTAACCCGCTATATCTGCCCGAGCTGTTTGACATTATCTTGGACTGTATTGTTGGATCACCTCCAGATTACAATCAAGTCATTGTCCTTGGAAATGATGATACACTGCGTACTCTCGCGGCTTTGGCTCGAACATGCCGCGCATTCTCGGAGCTTTCCCTGAACCGCCTTTGGAGCACGCTTTACAGGCTCAAGCCACTTATTCAGCATGCTGCTACTGGAGCGAACCTGGTGAGTCAAACAATTGTCTGGCTAAAAAAACGCTGTCTGACACGAGCAGGATTCATCTTTAGCCAGGCGGGATATTGTCAATCGCCATTTCCACCGTATTCGAGAACTTGACGTCTACGACGTTGATCTAGATTTTATTCCTTGGTTACAATGCTTGACCTGTGAATCCACTGTGTTCCCTAACTTGAGCGTGCTCCGTTGGGAGAATCATATGCCCAGAACTATTGATCACCTTTCCTACATCCAACTCTTCCTTGCTCCCAACCTCGTCGAAATACACATCATTTTAGACACAAATAACGATACAGACATGGCACGATTTCTTGAAGCCTGCTCTTCTCGTTGTCCGGGCTTGAAGTCCATCGAACTTATCGTTGCAGAGCCATTGACAGTCTCGCACGCTTTCTCCAAGGTGGCCTGTGGATTTAAAAGACTAGAACATATTGGAAGCAACATTCCACTGGATAGCGTTGCCTTGCGCCGTCTCTTCATGTCCCCACAAATCACTCAACTCTCCCTCATCGTCACACACCTACAAGCACTACATGATCCTTTGCTTCTCCCCTCGGACATTCCATTATCCGGGTTGAAGGAAATCTTCTTGGACTGTGCAGATATCGGATTCATAACTGGTCTTCTTCGTTCTCAGGGCCAAGGTGAGATGGTCAAGGCAGAGTTCGTCCTGCAAAGTCGACCAACTCCCCAGCTCACACACTCCTTCCTGACCCTCCTTGCCTCCCATCCACGAAGATCTTCTCTACGATGTCTTGTGTTGGAAAGGCCCGGCATTACCGACTTTCTTTCTTTCCAGCCGGATGAAGATGTTCTTCATAATATCTCTTATGACTCACTCCGACCCCTCAGTCTCTTCAACAACCTTCGTATACTGACAATTGACCTCAAAAACTGTGTTATGCTCAATGATGAGCAATTATCAAACTTGGCTGCTGGATGGCCTTTGCTTGAGTCTCTGGCATTGAAATGCATGAACGGATGGTCAGAACCGCACGTAACTTTCGAAGGACTGTTATCTCTCGTTTTCGCTTGCCCAAATCTCGTCCATATTTCCCTCTCTCTTGATGGAAGAGAGGTTCCAGCAGGCGAGGCGAGTAGAACTATCCGCAGAATGTTCCTTCATTTCCCGAGGTCGCCCATCAACAATCCACGTCAAGTGGGAAAATTCCTGCTGAGACATTTTCCATTCATGCTGCCTCTCGCCGTAGATGACGATGACCCGTACCAGGATGCGTGGTTTGATGTAGAGACATGTTTGACCTGGAGGTATTCATCCGTTTAATTAGTATACAGTCGCTGTAGTACGTGGCAAATTTTTGGTTATCTTGACTCCAGCATGTACGTCTGGTGAAGACAATCAAAGGACCAAGTGGTCCGTTTTTTTTTCAAGCAGTAGACACAAAGCTTCGCTTTCTCATTCGTTTGCTTGTTTTCGTTCTGTTGCATCATCCCGAAACTAGTTTGATTTTTTTTTCTGTCTTTTGAAATCTCGCTCGGTAGCGAGCCAGGGAGAAAGAAGTGAACAGCTTGAAGGCTAAGACTTTGGGCACCCTCGTTCATCCGTAGGAGTGCAACGCATGCTCAAATTTCCCACTCTTCTACAACTCGGCAAAGGGGACACACAAAACTTGGGTATGCTCTTGTCGACACTCCTTTCGTTCCTTCACCCCATCGCTTGGACGAGTCCACAACAGTTATTCGTTTGTACAAACGTCTAAAAATGGTTTCCTAGAATCTCTCGGAACGTGTCCGCAATGGATACAGCCCAACTCGACGACAGGATCCACTTCAGGAACGTCGGGCAACGTTAAAACATTTTACGAACGTGTCGGTCGGCCCCGGACACGAAACCAAGTTGCGGTGTGTATTTGAGTGATTCTCGCTTCCGTTTCTTCCTCTCACTGGTGGTCGGTCAAGTTCGTATTGTTTGGATCCTGGGTCGCCTTCGAACTCGCCGCAGAACAGACGCAACTTGAAAACGATCATTGGTCCGAGGAAGTTAGGAAATTCATGAGCATATGGACTTTCCGCCAACCCTCGGACGATGAGATTGGACAAGCGAAAGCCCGTACCCAGGTCTCCGTATGTCACCATCACTATCATTATTCGTCGACCGCTTCAGTTGACTTCTTTTTTGTCTTCGTAGCAATTTTCTCAAGTACTTCGAATCAGTCAAGGAAAGGATTTCTCGATGGCCCGTCGCGTTACAAAACATTTCCTTGACCGTGTCCGCCTTTGTCGGTTCATTTTATTACGATGCCAAATCGTCTATCTTGGATTACTGGTGTTGCTATCCCGCCAGATTGATAGGGCACATACACCCGCAGCGTTGACTTGTCTACCAGCATGGACATTTCTAACTCAGGTAATCGTCGATGCTGTCGCATTTACTGGGTACATCACCTTTGCGATATTAGCCAACGGTCGACCATCCATGTCTCTTATTGCCCTGGCGTTTCTCGCTTGCATTTTGTTCGCACTCGAGGCTGTAAGTATTGTGTCTGGCCTTGGTATTCGATTGGTCACCTATGCTATGTAGCAACATGCGGTCCTTATCAATCAAGTTCAGGCTCCAGAGGAGACCGCCGCCCGACAAGCTCGAGATGCCGCCTCCCGCACAGAACACCAACTTACCCGCCGCTGACACCACGCAACCCCAACTTCCCCTGCCGAACACGACGCCACCTCGTCCTGCCAGACTGTCCTTCCTTCAGCTTCTCATCCGTCACCTCCGGCTGTCACCTCCAGCTCGTATTTATATGTGCTCGCTATTTGACAAGCCCGCTCTGATCGCCGACGTGTCCTTTCATCAAGATTTGGAGTGTTCTTATTCCTCACGCTCATCATACCTCTGATCGTCACGCCACTCTTGCACTGCTCTTCATGGCCAGCATGTATTCCATGTTTTGGTTCCCACAAATCATCCGCTCGGTCAAGCAGGGACGACCTAGAGCGCAGAATACCTTATTGGAGCGTCCATTTGCAGACTCTACTTTACTCTCTGTGAGGATCTTTTTCTGTAGAGTCTCGCGTGCCAAGTTGTACTGATTTCAGGACCAGACTTTTTGACGTGTCCAAAGATCGTCTTGGACGTTAAACCGAGAAGAACGTCTCCGCTATTTCATCTATTAACGACTATTTCGTTGTGGCAGGACGGGCGTATTCTCTATGCGCTTTTGTGTTATTCCAAGTACTGTACCTCCTTCAGCAAATTCTTGGTCCTACATTTTTTTTCTCCCCAAACGGGTACGTCCATCTTTGGCTTCTTTGGTCATGTGGACGTTGATGATTTTGCCTTCCCCGACCAATCAGTTCGCTATCACGGAGACATACAACTATCATCCACCCTTGCCGCTTTCAATCTCGGATCCTGACGCGCCTGAGCAGTCGTTGGGCGATTGCTCTATCTGCATGGAGTCCATTCATGCAGAAGATCCCAAGCCATTGCAGCACGTGGCTGCCGGCCCGTTTGCAGAAAGTCGGGGGGAGGGAGAATTATAGTTTGGCTCCATGTCATCATCTATTCGTGTGTGAACCTATCTCCCGGATCGGTTGCCTGTTGATGCCGCTTGCGCTCTCCTTCCGGCATATGGGCTGTCTTGAAAAATGGCTCGCTATAAAGGTATGTATGGCAAATGTTTCCCGACTGGCATGGAGAGAAAAAAAGGAAAATTAGAGAACGAAAAAAAGTCCATTTTCAGTTTTGGCTAGTGACGCTGTGATAGGTAATGTTCTGTGTAGTTGTCTTAGCTGTCGGCCATCCAACCCAACCAATTACACCTATTGTGCGGTGCTCGCGCCTCGCTTACCCGCAGTGTTACCATCTCAAATTTCTATGTTGGCTCAGTCTTTGTACTAGTACTAGATCTCGAGTCTGGCAAAGTCGAAGTGTATTTTCACAACTTCGGCCAGGGTAGAAATGAACTCGTGCATGTATGACACATGCACACTGTGTTCGAGGCTACAGTTGGCGCAAAGTTGCCTATTGATGGCTGTGGCGCGGTAGTAGCTTTGCAGATTCACCATTGAATGTCTGTTCCGTGATGTCAAAGGCAAGTGGACAGTCTCAGAGGGAAGGAGAGGCACGTGTCATACGCTACGATATGTTCCTCATTTGGTGTTCTTGCTCCTAGCTACATGGCATTGAGGACTTCTCGTCTAAAAGAAGGACACGGGTATGAATGGGACCGCGAAAGGCGCATTTTCGAGAACGATGGACTGATCTTGTGACTCAATCCGCAGGTCAAAAGTCAAGACGAGTCGATGCGATGACTCAGTCGAGCCCTCCTTCCGCTATTCCTTGGCATCCAGGAGCAGGAAGTAGTACGAGGATCCCCTTACATGCATGGCTTGTTCGCCAGGACATCAATCGGATCACGTCGGGGGGTGAGCTACACTCGGAGATGTGCGGCACATCATTGAGAGAGACACCTTCCCGCGCAGCTTCTTCTCCCGACGTTGTGCAAGCGGAGACGATGCGTGATTAGTCAGTGCACTATATAACTTTATATTCGAAACATTGAATTTCTTCTCCACCATGTCAGCTCAAACTCTAGTACGGGAACGTAACCCGCTATATCTGCCCGAGCTGTTTGACATTATCTTGGACTGTATTATTGATTATAATCGAACCCTTACCCCTGAAAATATTGCACTGCGTACCCTCGCGGCCTTGGCTCGAACATGCCGCGCATTCTCGGAACTTTCCCTGAACCGCCTTTGGAGCAAGCTTTACAGGCTCAAGCCACTTGTCCAGCGTCCTGCTGCCGGAGCAAACCTGGTATGTCAAATAATCTTTTGGTTTTTTTTTAAAAAAAAAAACACTGTCTGACACGAGTAGGACTCGTCTTTAGCTGGGCGAGATATTCTCAGTCGTCATTTCCATCGTGTTCGAGAACTTAGCGTCTATGATGTCGATCCCGTTTTTATCCCTTGGTTGCAATGCTTGACCCGTGAATCCACCGTGTTCCCCAACTTAAGCGTGCTCCGTTGGGAGAATTATATTGCCAGAGTTATGGATCACCTTTCCTACATCCAACTCTTCCTTGCTCCCAACCTCGTCGAAATACACATCTTTTTAAACACAAATAATGGTACAGATGTGGCACCATTTCTTGAAGCCTGTTCTTCTCGTTGTCCGGGCTTGAGGTCCATTGAACTTACCGTTGCGGAGCCATTGGCAGTCACGGACGCTTTCTCCCAGGTGGTCTGTGGATTTAAGAGGCTGGAACATATTGGAAGCAATATTCCACTAGATAATGTTGCCTTGCGCCATCTCTTCATGTCCCCACGAATCACTCGACTCTCCCTTACTGTCACACACCTACAAGCACATGATTCTTCGCTTCTCCCTTCGGATATTCCATTATCCGGACTGAAGGAAATCTTCTTAGACTGTGCAGATATTGGATTCATAATTGGTCTTCTTCGTTCTCGGGGCCAAGGCGAGATGGTCGAGGCAGAGTTCATCCTGCAAAGCCGACCGACTCACCAGCTCACACTCTCCTTCCTGACCCTCCTTGCCTCCCATCCACGAAGATCTTCTCTACAGTGTCTTGCATTGGAAAGGCCCGGCATTGTCGACACTCCTTCTTTTCAGACGGATGAAGACATTCATCATAACATCTCTTATGACACGCTCCGGCCCCTCAGTCTCTTCAACAACCTTCGTCGACTGACAATTGACCTTGAAAACTGTGTTTTGCTCGATGATGAGCAATTGTCAAACTTGGCTGCTGGATGGCCTTTGCTTGAATTTCTGGCATTGGAATGCATGAACGGATGGTCAGAACCGCACGTAACTTTCAAAGGACTATTATCTCTCGTTTTCGCTTGCCCAAATCTCGTCCATATTTCCCTATCTCTTGATGGAAGAGCGGTTCCAGCAGGCGAGGCGAGTAAAACTACTATCCGCAGAATATTCCTTCATTTCCCTAGGTCGCCCATCAACGATCCACGTCAAGTGGGAGAATTCCTGTTGAGACATTTTCCATTCATGCTGGATACTCTCACCGTAGATGATGGTGACCCATACCAGGATGCGTGGTTTGATGTAGAGACATATCTGACCGAGATCTGGAAGGATTCGTCCATTTAATTCATGTACAGTCGCTGCAGTACGTACCATAGTCTATACAGTGAGATTTTGATTATCTCGTGACTCCGGCATGTTCGTCTGGTGAAGACGATCGGAGGACCGAGTGATCCGTTTTTTCAAACAGCAGATGCAAAACTTTGCTTTCTGGTTCATTTATTTGTTCCCGCTTTGTCGCATCACCCCAAAACTAGTTTGATTTTTTTCGATCTCTTGGTATCTCGCTCGGTAGTGGACTAAACGAGCAAAGGGGAAAGAAGTGAACAGCTTGAAGGCCAAGACTTTGGGCACCCTCGTTCATCCGTAGGAGTGGAGTGCTGTGCGAATCCAAACAATTTTGGATGATCACTACTAGTTTTTTGGCAGAAGGTGACCTACTCTGATGACTTGTCCAACATGTCACCCCTACAGAAGTAGTACTACACATAGCTGATTGTCGGATTCCGGAGCTCAGTATGTATTATTTACGTTCAATATGCTACACTTTGCTCAAAAGCATTTGGCATCCACACAGGTTCGGCTCGGATCCGCAGGGTGACGTAACCTGCTATATCTGCCCGAGCTGCTTGATTTCATTCTAGACTTGCTGGTCCATACTAAGTATATACATAATTGCTTGTGCTAAGTTTGACACTGCAGAGGTAATCAGTCATCAACAGTAGGATCCACATGTTCTTCTTTGTCACTGATCCTCCCATCACAGTGACACAGGACAGAAATAAGATCGATGCATGAACTCTTTCCGCATTTTGCTGACAAGATGATTTGTTGTTTCTGTTGAAGATCTTTCCACATGAACCGGGAAACTTGCATCTATGCTCGCCGAAGCTCTTGTATTGTAACCAAGACTACATTCTCCTGGAAGCACTAACTTTATCATGTTCAAATGGATCTGACCGTTGTCGCAGATAGTTATGCACATAGAAGTTCTGTTTGGACAATTACATCTTTTTCAGAGGGCGTATACGACGACCGTCCATGTAAAGTAACGAAGCATTTTTTCCACAGAGCAACCACCTTCCCACACTGTGTCATCTCTGAGGACTCAGAAGCCGCGATGTGTGTGTACAGAGGTTAGAAACCCGATGATCATGGGTTCTTGACAGCCAAGTTCACCGAACCGTACGCGAAATCATCCCCGCCGCCATCGGCTGCATATTTCACATTCACGGAGGTGCCTAGAACTTCAGAGAAACATCAATACCATGAAGACAATGGCATCATCCAAGGCCCATACTTGGTGTGGTGATTGTCGCACGTTCTACACCTGCCAGGACCAGACCATCTGGGCTGGCCGGCGCCCCATTGTCACGAGAAACGACATTGGCTGCAGTGGGCGGCAAAACTGCAGCAGAAATGGCAGAGAAGAAGGTAAAGGCAACGAGCGACAATGCGAAGCGCATGGTGATTTGGTGTAGGATGATAGGTGGTGGGTGTAAAGGAGAGATTCAACGAAGAGCTGTAGCTGACGAGTTCTTCAGAGTCGCCTCTTTTTAAAGCAAAGTGCACATCGGCAAGTGCATTTCAAATACCGAGTTACAATATCGTTGTACGATAGTCATCGCTGAACCGAAGTAGCGATTATATTTATATTGCGGCGTTCGAGTTACTTTGTCCGACACCTTCGATCAGTTATTAGTATCTTTTCATTACGCGAGGACAATTGTCATGGCATCCGACCAGTTGCATAAAAACATGTTATTTTGCTGCGAATGCAATACCATCTGGTCAGCATTGAATCGGAACATTCAACCATTTAAATAATATGTATAAGTTGACAAGTCTTTCGGTCTGGATCGCACAACAAATCATGTACATGCAGAGTTCTTCCGAAGTTGAATGCTAACACAAGCGAGAGCCGTAATGTTGGAGATGCTAGGAGTTTCGAATCAAGAAACGTTTATGTAAGTAAATGACCTTTAGGTTCCTACCTGCTCCGACAAAGTTAAGATTCCGAAGCGGTGGTGATGCGACCCCACAAGTAGATCCACATAGAGGCTCAAGCAAACCACTCTCCTCGGCAACTCGTTCAAAGAACTCAAGCTCGGGTCGGATAGATCAGATTTGTGGCTCGTGGGGACGTTTGGACCCTCATCACAACGTCGTTGCCAGACTCAAGTAATGCAATAGAGATTGCATATTTCAACCAGAAAATTTTGACTCGATATAGAACGCTCGATTCAGCCAGCTAGCGAACTTAATCTAACTCACAAAGGGATATCGTTTATACTCTTCATAAGTAGTCCATTCTAGAAAAACTGGGGATTATAACACAGTCCAGACCAAAATGAACAGACGCATCATGAGCTGCCACAAATTCCCAGTCAACCTTACATTTAACCATGTGGAGGTGAGAACAAATGACAAGGATTTGAAAACCGGGTAATTATATGGCAATGGAAAGTCAATTGCGTCATCTTCCTCAGATCTACGAAATTGGACAGCGGATTGTGAATAAATAGAGGATGATGCCTTGTGTACTTCACCGGGACAAGCCTGGCTGCAACGTGGAGGGGAGGGCAGAATGCATCAACGCTGGAACGATTGATGATATTATTCCTGCATGTTAGGCTTTTGGCCACTAGTGCAATTCGGCCCGTATGCCCTGTTTTACCCACAACCAAGTGCTGGAGGAAAGCTGGAAAAGCTAAATGTGTATGAACACGCCGTAGTCACGCGTAAAATAACACTGACTGGGACATTGCACGATGTCGATGGGACAATAAACGCATATTTATCGAGGCCTCATTACTCCTCATCCGACCATGGTATCAACGGATAAAACACTAGTTTGCGCACGCCGAGCCAGTAAAGCAAAAAAAGGAAATGTGACCGAGATTCCAAAGCACCGTAGACGACCTTTACACTCTCATTGCATATTTACGCACGGCAATCACGGGGGCTCATCGTTTGGGTCGGATTTGATGGTTCTCGAGGGGCGCGAGTGCGAAGATGGGGCCGGTTTGCGTTTGCGTTTGCGTTTGCGTTTGCGTTTGTCAGCCTCGGTTGGATGTGTGGTAAATACGGCACAGACGATGTTAGAGAGGATAGTGGAGATCAAGATCGAGGGATGGAAAAGACGCCACTTCTAAACTTCCTCGACCTTGATCGTCTTCAAGTAGGGTATTTTGGTTCGATAGACTCTGTAGCAGACTTGTCAGCAGTAAAGAAATACCATACAGTCTTCCGTTTGTCGGATCTTCTGAGTCAGGGCGACTATATCGAGTGGTCCGAGAGGCGCATACATTCATGTATCGTCGGACTCAAGGTTCAAAGTCAAGTCATTAAGGCATTGCATTGCTACCTGAAGACGAAAGCAGACCGGGGTGCGGTTGTCTTAACGTCCCGAGAATAAGCAGAAGAGGTGTATTGAAAGAGGCGATTGTACGCACGGCCAAACGTGCAAGTCTTCTGGACAACAGGTCAGAAGGGTGATGTGAAGGAGAAGCTGACGTACCCTGCCCGTGTGGAATGCTCCGCACTTGCGGCAACGAACATCGATCAGCCGCTCCAGAAACTCTTCGTCAGCGCAAATTCAGACAGTGTAGTCTTCAGATCGTTGACGCCTGCCGATTCTGCACCACCACTGAAACCAAGATGGCGTGCTATGTCATTGTTTGGATGCCAATTAAACACCAATGTTCGCCTACATGGTAGCTATGCTGGATTCCATCATAGTTGGATATAAAATCATTCACATGTTTCATT
>JBBPTK010000946.1:0-10359 GCA_038094135.1 Spongiforma cf. squarepantsii
GGCAACCGGTTGCCAAAAAGACCGGTTGCAACCAGTTGGCAACTGCAGTTGCGAATTTTCAAAACAAGGCAACCTGCAACTGCAGTCCTATCGCAACCAGTTGCGGTCCAGTCCGGTTGCCAGTTGCACAACCAGTTCGCAACTGGACTTTAAAACACTAGTAGAGGTGGGGTTGGGCCGAGAGAGAGGGGACAAGATGATGAAGATGATGAGGATGACATCACTGTGTCATCATTGTGCTGTCGTCATCGTGGTCATGTTCATTGTGGTGCGAGGGCAGAGGCGAGGGCGATGTAGAGGTGGGGGTGGGCCGAGGGAGAGTGAGGGAGGGGACAAGACGACAATGACAATGACGGCGACATGACCACATCATCATCACGTTGATGTCATCGTTGTTGTTGCTGCATTCATGGGGACAGCGAGAATGAGAGGTGGAGCCAGGGGTGGGCTGAGAGAGGGAGAGAGGGGGGGAGGGACGAGACAACAACAACAATGACAATGACGATGTCACTGTGTTGTCGCACTGACATCGTTGTCATCATCATTGTTACATTCACTTGAACATGCCATAAAGGTGAGGGCAAAGGTGAGGGCAAGATGAGGGTGGGGCAGGATTGTCAAGGGTTGCCTATAGGTCTCTGATGATGGACCTGCATGTAAACCCATACCCCTCAGAGCGGATATGGGTTGGTCGCAGGTAGGGTACGGGATGTGCTGGAAATATGTGGGGAGGGAGAAGAGAGGACAGGCAAGGGCATTGTCATTGGTGGTTAAAGTTATATGCTTTGGCACAAGCTAGACTTAGACTGTGCTTTACTAATGTTTTCCCACAAGTAAAATGACTCAAAATTTTACAGACGTCAACATTTCAACCTCAACTACTAACTACAACATGCACAACCGACGGCGACATTGACAGCACACCTGATGTGTCATGGTGGCTACATGAAGATGACGACAGTGTTGGGCAGCATGTACACAACAATAACGGTGAGTCCATGTCATTGTTCCTCACCTTCTTTCCTCACCTTCTCTTGTTGAGTGGACCGCCTGTCAAAGGTGTACTTGATAAGATGGCCACAGCTGTGCCTGGCATTGGGATTGTTGCAGAAAACAGATGTTTCATCAAGACTTGGGAGACCAAGAAGGCACTAGCAACATGGATTGACATGGTGGTGAATCTCAACATTTCTTGGAAAGGACCCTGTGTCAAGATTCTCAGCTATGTATGTCTGTTTGTCATTTTCCTTTTTTCCACTATGCATAACTGTTTTTCATTGTTAGTTCACAGAACTTACCAAAGTGCAGAACTACATCTTTGATGGTCTTGGCAAGTGGTATGGATTATGAATCATTCCTGGTGCCAATTCATTCCTTGTCCTACCTAACATATTGCGTTCAATGATGGTGGGAGCAATTTTATGGCTGGGAGGTGTGGTCCCTGAGCTCTTGTCAGAGGTTCATTCAGACTGTAAGTCTTCTTTTCTACTACATGTATTTATCTTACTTTCAGTCATAGCAGATGGCAGACATGTACTGATGAAACATTGTAGATTATGCTGGCCCAATCTGGTGGAAGTTTCCTGTGTCCTTTTGTTGTTGTTTTTGGCATGCTCATTGTGCTTGTCTTGTTTGTTTGGTCATCATTTTCTTCATCTTGCTTTTGTGTTACAATTTGGTCGTCTTGTTTTTGCTTATCTCACCTTTAAGACTTGTTTTACTTGTATTCACTGGTGTGGTAAATATTAGTTGTGTCTTTTGCTACTTTTCCTGCCCTCAGGCAGTGTGAAATAAGAACCACAAGCAAAATAAGTATGAAATAAGCAAGGACAATATAAGAACCTGCCTTGTCCATCTTAGTATGCTTATCCACAAAAAGTACAAATAAGCATGGATAAGTATAAATAAGTTTCAATTAAGTTAGTGTGCAAATTGCTGATGTAGTTCATCTCGTTGAGGTGTGGCATGATGGTGGTGCTGAGGATGGATGGCATGGTGCAATAATGAAAGTGAATGAGTGTTGAAGAGGAGAAAAGTCAAAGGGGAGGTGACTATATGCAGGTCAGAGCACCTGCTCTGGAGTTGAGAAATGTCCTGCATCTGCAATATGGCCCATCAATCAACAGCATGCTCACACAGCCCTTCATGTGATGGATCTAGGTGTAGTGCCTACAACACAACCCATCAGTTGTCAGCACACTCACACAGCCTGTTGTGCGGTTACCGAATTTTGAGTACCCCGGTAACACAGGGTATGGTCTCTTATGTTGAAAAGTCATTTGCCGACCAGAGTGCTTGTGGGTGAGACATGATGACAGAGGTGGCAGAAGTTATTTGCAATAAGAGATGAAGTACAGGATACAGCATGAGATGTGATATAAGCTATGTATTATGTAAGCATAGCATATGAATGATTCTACTCAACATATCCTTCTGTGTGCAGCAGCACTGAAACCAGGTCTCTGCAGTCTGGGGCATGGTGAGTGTAATACAGGATCACAAAGAGGACTTATTATCTTCATGATCATATGCCAATTGATATCATCAGTGTCACATCTCATTATGTGTGCAGAAAACAAAATATCCTATTTGATTATCAAAAGGTAATGTCAGACTACATGAAAATACATGCAGACAAATTCCTATAAGGAGTATTGCAAGGTAATGTGTAAAAAATGTGAAACTCCAGTTGAATTACCTGCACAAGACATTTCATCATTTTATGCTGTGCTAGGCCATGTCATGTATTCAAGATTCTCATTTATTTCTTATGAGTCTAGCCTAATTCAACCTCAAGCTTCACAGTTTCTAGACATGGAGCTCAATCTTTACTACTGCTTGCCCTTCAGATAACTCTGAGTACAAATTAGAGTTAATTCAGAATTAGAATGCTTGAGTATATTTGATTAAAATACAGAATTATGATCTCTGAAAATAACAAGCCAATAATTGTATCTCAGCTGTTTTTCAATGTAATTTTGAGATTATGTGCTCTAATTTTAGTCAAGGATCTACTCTAGCTATGATACAGCCATCACTAGTAAGTATAATTCCCATAGAAAAAGGAGATGCAAATCAGTTGCCAGTTGTGAGATTTTCAAATATTTTTTGGACCAGTTGCAGACCAGTTGCCTAATTTGGATGAAAAAAACTGGACTGGACCAGACTTTAAAACACTAATTTTACTAATTGGCACAATATGTTTGAAAATAAGGTTTTGTAGATGGATAAACTATACAGATATTTGAATATGATGACCAGGTACAGACTAAACTCACAAGTGTGTGACATAGGTTCAAACTAGTTCAAACTGGTTCTCTGAAAAGTATCAGCCCTTGAAATCTGAACCTGTACTGAACTGGACTTTGGCAGCACTAGTTTCCACTAAGCTTTTCCTGGAGTTAGCCTCATGTTGCAGCTTTTTCCAAATGGAGAGCATTAGAAAACTTGTAGTTTTTCTAAACTCACTATTGTAACTTAAAAGTGCCTACATTTAACTATTCTTCTTATTCACTTTCTTTCTAAACTC
This sequence comes from Spongiforma cf. squarepantsii, assembly GCA_038094135.1. NCBI lineage: Eukaryota > Fungi > Basidiomycota > Agaricomycetes > Boletales > Boletaceae > Spongiforma > Spongiforma cf. squarepantsii. The sequence goes on from JBBPTK010000946.1 coordinate 3,530, forward strand.
ACTATTATGATCTAAAAGCATCTATATTTTACTATTCTTCTAATTTTAGACACTTTTAGACCAAAATAGATCACAGTAGATAATTAGACATTAACAGTTTGTTTCAATCAAAAGTATTAGAATAGTGACTTTTAGATGTGTTAGAAAAACTGCAAATCTACTTATGTAGTTGCAAAGAAATGGACCCAGGTTCATCATTGACATTATTAATAGTACCATCTCACCATCAAAGGCTTAACTTTCTCATTCTGAGTGTCATATGTCTACTTACTATACCTCTGTCAGCAAAGCATGCTGACAAAAGCTATATGAGTGGTGACATACCTGGATGCAGAAGATGGGTTTTCAAAAAGGAATTCAAATGCAGGTCCTTGATAACTGCTAGCATTAGAGAGCAGCCCACTCCTGCAATGCTGAAGGTGCATCTATTCTTGTGTCTCATCAGGAAATTAACGAGAAAAAGATAAAGCTATATAGCTACATATATAGTCCTGTCTTTTTTATCTAGTCAGCAAGTTGCATTATAATGATATACACATAGATAATGACATATATTTCTCAGGAGAGTTTATAGAGTGGATCAGCTACTATCTTTATTTATAAGGAGATAGTTGGAGTTTATATATGCTTATGGGCAAGTTTACAATAATAATGTAGTTCATCAAATAAATCAACCATTATCACTTGAAAAAATGAAAAAAAAAAATATTAACACTTAATCTAAATATAATTCACAAATTTGGTATAATCATACTGCTATTTTATTGTTTACAAGTACACACCTTAGTAAAATGTTATTGTTAATTATTTGATCATTTTTGCCTGGTAATATCAGCTTATCCCCAATTCAAATTTCCCAATGCAACTCAGCATGCTGACAAAAGCTGTGTAAGTGGTCAAATGCATGTTCTTGATGAGTGCTCAGCCCACCCCTGTGATGCTGAAGGCATATCTATTCTTGTGCAAACGGCTATTGTTGCTGCTGTTTGAACCATCCTCTGCTATTTTCTCTGCTGGGATTCAAGGTTGAGTCACACTGTGTTCATCATCATTGCCCAAGTTCATCTCTGTCATTTGGAACAAAATGGACATGACATATCATATGATGTCTTCTCTGCTGCATTCAGGTGCTGACAAGACCTAACAGTTGAGGCAAATGCCTGTCAAAGTACAGTACAATTTGGAAAGTGCAAATTGAGTAGTGCTGCCAAAGTTCAGTTCTGAATCTAGGTTCAAACCTGAATCTTATAAACTGAATCTAAAGTTCAGTTCAGTTCAGGTTCAGATTCAGGAGGCTTCATTAGCAAACCAGCCAAACCCCTATATAGCACTGGACAGCACTTGACAGCATTTTTCTAGCAAGGTTTCCAACTATAGAGAACTGTTCAGAAATTCAAAATTTTATTTTCTCTATGAAAGTGTTCTAAGATTTTAACCAAACAATCTTTGTGTCTAATAAGACCCTCTGACATAGTTAACATGGCCCCAGACATTGATGGGCTTGTGTAGTAAAATCAGACTTTTTAAGGTTTGAAAGCTGTTTCACTAATGTTTTCAGAGAACTGGTTTAAACTAGTTCAAATCTGTCTGAACCTAAGTCACATGTGACTTCTGGTTGCCATATATAAGAATGGTTTGGATTCCCATCTTATGGGTGTATGTCACATGTTGCCATGCTCCAACAAAATACAATTAAATATATCCTGACCAAACAAAAAGAAGTGAAACATCTTGACCAAATATATCCAAGTCAAACAATTTGACCAAATATAGTATTAAGCATTCCAATTCCAATCAAACAAAGTGAAGTCAAACAATTGTATCCAAATATAATTAATTAAACATTCTAACCAAGCACAAATCAAGTATTCTGATCTGAGATTAGTCTATCAAAGTGTGAAAAAGTATAGGAAAGTATAGGAAAAAGTGGACAAAAAGTGTAGAGAAAGTGTAGCTGACAATGTCAACCAATCTATCTATGATGCTGACTCATGTGTCACAACAACAACACAACACAACATTGAATATACTATGGCCCATATGATGTCAACTCACATCATTGCCCACCAGCTCAAAATGAGACTATACAATGGGAGGATATATGGAGTACAGCTTAATGTAAATACTTTCTGTCAAAAGAATATATGTATGAAATGCACTTTTTTACTAAACAAAAATATTTGAGATTCAAGATTCTGAACTAGTTCTGAACTGAACCAAACCTGATGGACCAGTTCATTAGATTCAGTTCAGGTTTAGGCTCAGGTTCAGCCACAAAAAGGATGCTGAACTGAACTGAACTGAACTTTGGCAGCACTAAAAAAAATTTAATTTTAAATGAGAAGTTTGGTTATGCTCATAGTATAGGAGCACCCATGATTATGGGTGTTTCCAGCTACAGTATATCTAGAGTTTGAGTTGGCTGACAGTGGCCCAACACAAAGAAATCAGTGACAAAGATATGTGCATTGTGCATTTGTACATATAGGCTCTAAGTTATAATGTGTTGGACCAAGGAAACTATATACATCCATGCTGTGTTACAGCTGTCTTGTGCTTTCTTCTCTTGGAGGTCGGGATATATTATATCCTCCTATAATTTGTTACATGCAAAACCATTGTGAAAATCAAGCAAACAATGATGAGTGAGATGGTGATTATAAAAAGCACTTATCAACCTTCAATCAAGCCACTCCTCAAGGTCTTGTGTTGATGCCTGATATTATTGGAATCAGAGTCAAACATAGGAAGTGGTTGAACCTGTGTAGTACCTTACTACAAGCACTGGTACTACTAGGACAGTGGCACAGTGGCACCACAGTAGATCAGCTTGTGAACACTGTCTAAGAGGCTAAGTTACCACTGACAGCATCTTGGTCTGTCATCATTGAATAAGTCACTGTTTAATTGCAGCCAAACCAGAAGGCTATTGCCAAATGGTGGTAGGACCTGCTGTGACAGGTATGCAATCAGTGTCCTGAATGACACTCAAACATACTGTAAGACAGATATTCTGTGAGTGGTATGACCCAGAATGATGAATATGATGCCCATCAGGTGTCAAGGCCAAAGACATGCTGACAAGAACTGAATTGGCCTTTCCTGCCCCAGCAGGATGAAACACAGCAGGGCAGGTCAGTTTGGTTACTGGTAGCTTGCAAGTATTGGGTCTTATGATCTATCATTTTGGCCATGCTGATCACTGACCAGAAACCACTCCAAAGAAAAACACTGTGTCCAATAGTGAAAACAAAGGGCACAGCAATATTTTCTCACAAGAAAAAACATTGAGTGGTGCTCTTCCAAGTCAGAAGAATATTGTCCACAGGGCAAAAAAAACACTGGATCAGTCAGCCCATCCAACCACTTTCATCATATCAAGTCATGCTTATACTTCCCCCTGCATTGGTCTTGTAGACAATACAGGGCAGTAAATCACATCAGCAAACTCACAGTTTTTCTAAACTCACTATTGTAATCTAAAAGTGTTTATATGTTACTATTCTTCTAATTTTAGACACTTTTAGATCAGAATAGAGTACTTTTAGATGAAATAGATAATTAGCATTAGAAAAATAGTGAACTATAGACACTTTTAGACACTTTTTAAACATCTTTAGATTACAATAGTGGGTTTAGAAAAACTGTGAGTTTGCTGATGCATTATTTCACCAGCACAAAGGGAAAGGGGTCATTCAATCTTTCTTTGTTTGGTGGTGTTTGTATGATAGACTATCTGTGTAATGCCCTTCTGTCAGTCATGCCTGCATATGCATGTCAATTTCAAACTTGAAGGTCCTTCAGGATGTATACATGACATATTAGAATCTTGATTTGCCCAGTTGAGTTATTCCTGGACCCAGAGGAGAATATCTACCTTTGTAACAAAAAAGAATAGTTCATCCTTTTCTATCTGGATGCACCTTGTAACTAGTGTTTCGAAGTCCAGTTGCCAACTGGTAGCGCAACTGGCAACTGGACTGGACTGCAACTGATCGCAACTGGACTGCAGTTATGGGTTGCCTTGTTTTGAAAAATTGGCAACTGCAGTTGCCAACCAGTTGCAACCAGTCTTTTGGGTGACTGGTTGCCTTGGGCTTGGTAGTACATGACCAGACCTAGTTCCCATACTTTTTGTGGTATTTTAGGTATTTATTTGCATTTTATAGAGACTGATCTATGAATATATGACATGCAAGACGAAAATGGCTATATCATGGCCATTTCTGGACGGATTTACTTAATTCTTGATTAATCTGGAAGCCAAGTGTCTTGGCTAAATTCGGTACAGCCACCACTTAGCATGAAAACCAGTTGCGGACTGGTTATAGACCAATCTTTCAAAAGACTGGTTGCAACCAGTCTTTATCAGTCCAGTTGCCAGTTGCCTTAATTAGGAAATTTCCAAAACCGGTTGCGGTCCGGTTGCCTTCCAAATAGGGTAAAAAACCGGACCGGACCGGACTTTAAAACACTACTCATAACAACATTATCTGGAACAACAACTCCTTATTTTGTGCAAGACAAGCTGGGATCCAGGTGTGCCTGGAGTGCTTTATTACTGCCTTGGCCCGGGTTGTTGAGTTATTTGAGTAAACCTTTGGATTCACCTTTCTGATATTTACTCAGCCAGCGTAGTACTTTATCATCATGCTGTGTTGTGCTGTTTACTGAAATTTCAGGTTTCCGTAACACATGTGTACTGGTTACACTCCAACTTCCATGTTCCACCTGCCAAGTGTCCCACCACACCACTCAAGTTCTCGAAGCTGGCATGACCGTGGCATGGAGACTCGTTCGCGTCCCGAGTTCGGTTGAATCGCTAGTATCTCCACGGAAATAAGCAAATTCATGATTCATCTGGGTATACCGCATACCGCCGAAGTGGAGAGGCCGTTGGCACGCGCTTCCTATCGGTGTGACGAACCGCCCACATACTTATCGATATTTTGTGCTTCAGATAGGCTCGCCAAGTCGGAGTCGCGCCGCCATCTGCATCATCCTTGGGATATCGATATTCTACAACTCGGTCGGGTAATTTTATGCACCCACTACCAAAAACGAGACAACGACAGGACGGTATTTCGAAGGTGGCGTTCTTATGGGTGCATTATATTTCCCCGTCATTTCTTTGTCGTGATCATAAGGACGGATTTCATGCGAAGCCGTCGGAATTGCTCCCCATTCCATATGCAGTCTCGTCGTGATGTATCTCTAGGCTTTCTTCGTGATGAGATGGCCACCGGTCATCAATGTCCGTCCAGGAACGTTCATTGTACACACCATCACGGGCTACTCGGAGAACGTTGCACACGAGGATGGCATACGTCCCTGGCGCCAGATCCCATGTCAACCATATCGCTCGTTCCTTGCGGTACAGAGTGCATTGCGCTGTGCCAAGTCGATGGTGATCATTGAATATGTGAGCTCGTGAATCGACGAGGCTGGCCCCATCGCAGCAACTTGCCATCAAGTCACCGTGATTGCGATGCGCAGACAAACTAAAGGATGAGCACGGTAGTAATGATTCACGTGCGGGTGGCGAGCGAACGATGGCACGCAAGGGTCAGCACTCCAGCACTCCATTCGTGACCGCAATGCAGGACTATTCGAATGGCTGATTGCAAATGGATGTGGCCTTACAGGTCACATATCGTCTTCCTTGTTTGCACTCCATGATCGAATATCATCATCCTCCATCCAAGAATCCAGCCAAGGTCGACAATGGAGGTCAATCTGGGCCTCGGCTATCATCTGACAGGAGGAATGGTTGTGCAGCATAGGAGGCTCACCAGTGATTGGCACTAGCACCCTACAGCAACTTACTAGTCGATAGCTATCGAATTTTTGCTTTACACTGTTGGCGATAACAATCGGGCCGAGTATCGGATCGGACCTGCAACGCTTGAAATGTCGTACCGTGTGGTTTTGTGGCACACTGCACGGGAAGGGATGAATGAAGACCATGAATATGGAGGATTCCTGGACGTTATCCCGCCTGTCGTGTGGTCCATCGTGTGGTCCATCATAGTATAAGTCCAATAGTTAGTAAACAGTACTCAAGTGAATATCAGGCCGCCCGTACCAACAATTAGATGCTAACTCGCTGGATAATTTGGACGTTGTTGCACACCTGCAGACTCGCTTCAATATTGTTACTAATGTGAATGCATGACGAGTCCACATTCATGAACACGCTAATTTAATTAATAGACATTACATAAATATAGCTTCCACATTTAGAAAATTCATTGGAGGGCGGAGCCATCAAATTTGGCTGGCAGCACAGCACTCCATGTCGATAAACACAACTTGGCGGGGTCATGGAGGGCTCGGACAAGCTGGGAAGACACTGGGGCATACCAATAGATTCCATGAAACTCTAAATACCCCGTGCGTTTTACCATGTTTGGAACTTTGAGTATGATGATGACGATGTCAGGAATAAAGCGACTGGAATCAGGTCACTGGACCACCGATCTTAGGCCGGCGCTGAAGCAAGGTAAGAATATAAGAAGAGAGAATGCCAACCAGAGAGACCAAAAACCATCCAATCTGGATCCCGCTCCTTTCGCTGAACTGACCAGCTCGAACTCTACACAAATCGTTCTGGACACACCTGGATACACGCAGAAACATGGGTGCTCCAGTGGAATGTTACCAGACTCCTCGTTCAGCACAGTCTAAATCGTACTGTACTTCAACGGGTGTTCGTCTCGACAGGTCCTGTCAACACCCGGCGAGTGCAGCAGAGAAGACGTCGTATCGTCGTGTCAGCTTCGTTCCAAACGACGGAGATGAGCTTTGGGAACGACGACGAACACAGCGTC
>JBBPTK010000947.1:0-10355 GCA_038094135.1 Spongiforma cf. squarepantsii
GGAACAGAGCGTGCGGAAGTCAGATAATGCTGCAAAGTTACAACAGTCGCCTGCTCCCCGAAAGGATAAACCCAAGTCAGCAGCTTGGCGAACTAGACTCCCTCCCCGACTCCCCATTCCAAAGTGGGACATGTAGAACGACCCGCACGACGTGTATAATAGAGTATATACTTTGTAAATATGTAGATATGTAGATAATGACTGCATCATTCTTGACGAAAGCTTAAATAGACTATTTCCTGAATATATATACGAATAAAAACAAATGAAATAATGCACAACTACTCCGGGTTCTCCTCGTCCCAAATGTCGAACTCGACCATGGTGAACCTCCAGCCCGCCCAGGAACTGGCTATCGCTTCAATAAGGCTGTGGGTGGAACCATCCAAACCATCCCGGTCGAGTCTGAGCTCAACCGTAGGAAGGCGGCACTTCTGGAAAGCTTTCGATCGTCGTTCGATCATCAAGCGCGTCGCAAAATATGGCAGGATAGCGAGAGATTCCAAGCGCTCCATATGGTCGATGAGCGAGTCCAGCGCGTGTTCATCCACGCGCACTTCCTTGAGGAAACTCTGAGTGAGCTCCAGCTTGACGAGAGATTTCGAGACTCCTTCCAAGGCGGTGTAGAGTCCTTTATTGGTCAAAAACGGAGCGTTGATGCGGAGGGATACGAGGGAGGACGAGGACGTGCTCAGCAGATAGTGGAGCTGTTCGTCCGAGATTCTACCTGCCACGCAAGCTTCCTGGAGCACATAGCTTGGTGGACAGGCCGGTACATCGCTGGGTGGTATCCGCGATCCAGGCGTGAGGTCGCATATCCGGAGACGTTTCAAGGACGGCCATGAGTGGAGAAAGGTCTCGTGCACCTTCATGAATCCACCACTGACCACGACTTCTTCTAGCTGGTCAAGTTCGCGCAGAGCATCTCGAAGTTCGTGAGCTGGATTCTCGAGCCAATGTGAAGAGATTGACAGCGATCGGAGGTTCTTCGCGAGATGCAAAATAGACAAGAAGCTAGACACAAACTTGTCGAGACGCCAAGGATCTTGGGGAAGTGGAAGAAATGGCCATGAAAAATCTTCTCGATGAAGTTCTCTCCAACTTGCATGATTGACAAAGTAATCTGGCGACAGATGTGTGATGGAAAGACCACGGTGAGGGCGCAACGCGAGTGCGTGTGCGAAGCGACGTATTTCTGGAGGACTTCCGAATATCTGCTTTCGCCGGGCATACGGATGGCGAAAATCACTCAACAATAAGTTGAGTGCACAAGACCATTGCTTGCAGACGAGCGCAGAGGAGATGAGATCCCTTCTCCACCAGCGATAGTTTATTGAAGAATCCGAGATGTCGGCGAAGATCATGGTCAGGACGTCCGTGGGGAGAATGGTGCGCCGATGGTAGTGGGTAGAAGGAGCGATGGGATGAATGCGCACGACACGGCCAAAGTTGACAGAACAACTGCTGGAAGGATATACACCACACGGTTTCGCGGTGTACAAAGACGGGGAGCTCGTGAAGGGGATGGACACGTTTTGGGTATCTGCCGTCAACGGCTGGATAACCTCGAATACGATATGATTGGCGGTTCCTCGAGCCTGGCCCTCTTTGAACGTCAAATGGGCAAACGGTATGTGGGCGAAATCAGCTTCCTGCCAGTTCACTGATACCATCGGGTCATAGAGACCTGACCCGTCGTGAAGCTGCTCAATTTTGAAAATAGCGTTAAAGATGGGCAGCGAGGACGCGTTTGGCTCCGCCAGTTTCGCGTCTTCCGAGCCAAGCGACGAAAAGGAACGTGTGTTATTCGTGACCGACGTAAATAATGGTCCGGTAATTTTCTGGAATGCGGTGATCAGTCTTGGATGCTCCGAATGACGCGCGCTGTACACTAGATTGAGGCTACGTACCCATTTCCTCAGTAATCCTGCGGTTTGTATATCCTCTCCGCAACAGAGAGTGATACGAACACCGGAGAATAACCGTTGAGCTCCGTGGTCAAAAGACACACAAAGGACGGTCGTCCTCGAGTTGGATTCGGCCTCCTCGGACGATGACGAGTCCTTGACGCCTTCCCAACCGTATTCGCTCACGATACATCCAGATTGTATGATCATGGCGCGGGCTAGCACCCAGAGGGTCGGTCAATGGTCTTGGAGAAAATGGTTCGAGGTCGAGTCTTATTATGATGCGTATGCGACGGTGTTATTTACCGAAAACAGGGCTCATTTTCAAATTTGAGCATGCTTCCGACGGACGACTCCGGTTCTCCGTGTTACGCCACAAGTATGGTCATTCAGAAGCATTCTATTCAATGACCAGTGAAGCTCTGAAGACCAGCCTTCACCAGCGTGATTGCTGCGGTACTTGTCTATCAGGGTCACCCAGATCAGGGTCATCCAGAGTTAATCGCACATCATCACTACTAGTCCTCGCCGGGTTTAGTTCTTCGGTATGGACTCCCGCGACGGAACCTAGTAAGTGTAATATGGCCTGGTAGCGTCTCGTTTCCGAAGTACCTAATTGATACCGATCGACCAATTGTTGGCCAGCCTCCACAGCAACCAGAGCGCACTAGAAATCCACGAATATTCTATTTTGGCTATACCCTTCGAATACTGCTACCTTGTCAGTGATATTATTGTCGAACTATAAATAAGTTCGCGTCCGAAACTCGCCACAACGGCATGGGCACGGCAGCTTTACCGTGTACTCGAGACTCTGTCGCATGAAATTCACCAAGATGCCACTCGGCCCCAACCTTGTGATGCAGCAGGGTCGAGTGTATTGGTCTTACGTTGCTGCGTCGGTACCGATCGAGCCTCGACCGTTCGTCCATTCTAGATCATCGGATCATGGTGGCAAACGCTTACTAGCAGAAGTTCGCCCAGACTCAAGAGTTCGGCCCCCACATTCTAACTTGTAATAGTAAGGCAGGGTTTCTTGCATAAGAAGAACAAGAATAGTAAGGCCCTCGGGGTAATCCTGGGCCCGAGATCGGTAACGCTGCCGAAGTATTATTAGATCGAACGCGTTAGTTACCTTACCACGTAGCTTGACGACAAATCTAGAGGTCAAACAGTATCGTAGGTATACCGGATGTTACGAAACAAGTGTTAACACGTGAAAGATAATGTGTGGTGGCAAAAACTGATCTGTGAGATTGTGAAGCTTTTGTTATGTCTAATTTTTTGTTGGTTGTGCGGATTCAGTCCATATCAGAACAGCCTGGAGCATTATGTTCAGTTAGCATGTGGTCATGCAGAGGGCAAACCATCGATAGTTTGCCCTCCGCATGACCACAAACCTCAGACTATCAGCACGGGGTGTCATGATGAATGACCAACGAACGCATTGGGTGATGATCATTCCAAGATAGGAGACATATTTGTCTTCGATGGTCCCGGGGTAAGTGCTAGGAGAAGTAGATTTCCTTATAGTGGCAGGTTGCATGAACCACAGAACTTGAAGTGGCATTGGACTCATCTTCCGAAGGAGCTTGTTCCACCACAATTATGTCACCTGGAAGCGTCTGCTCCAAATCAAGTAGCACCTGACGTACTAATGGTTGCCCAGAAAATGTCTCGTCACCTCTGCTATTCCATCAGTACTAGAAGGGACTGCTGGCGCACATGAAGATGATGAACTACGGAGATTTGAGCCGTAGCACATGAGGGTAAGAGAACAGTAACAGATTTCTCTGGTGCACAAAGAGCACACTCGTGGCTGGACATTAGTAGACACCTGACTGCGAGGCTCAATTCCGTGAGGCTTAAGTCGGAAATCAGAAAGGTACTCAACATTTCACGCACATAACAAAAAGGAACAAGGACGTATTCCAGGCCTAGAGGGCCAAGAACCATTTTAATACGTGGCAGCGCTGGCAAGATGGAACACGAGCAATGTGTGCAAGCAATCCAACGACACCTGCTGTCTGATGTGTCAGTGGGACTGCCAAAGCCTCAAGTGTTCCCACGGCCGGTAAAAACCCCACGGGCCCATGAAAAAAATTCAGTGTAACACTAGGTCAGTAGTACGTGCTAGTGTTACAGTATGTAATTTAAAGCGTTCTCATCCTTCTTCGGACCTGACCCTCCCTAGGGCATGAGCAGCCACTTGACAAGCAATTTTGAAAAGTTGGGCGTTCCGAGGCCCGTCACAGGGTCCCAACCCACGCTGGTGTTGTAACCAAGCGTACCACACCCGGGGTTAGTACCATTGATAATATCGTTGAACCCATCACTGAAGTTGGCGGCGTAGATCTGCTCATTTGATTCTGCATTCATGACACGAAACAGAAAGGAAGAGAACCACCCACCACGGGGTTGATGAAACCGATAGTGCTCTTACCCAGAGCGATGCGGGCATCGTTTACCATCGCGAGCATCGCTCCCACGACAGGGGTCGACGCAGACGTGCCATATTCACGAGTCAAACTGCCGTTGACCTAACGGAGTAAAGATAATCACGAAGATCACGAAGATAATACCGATCGACTTACCGCAACTACGTAGTTGGCCCCGTTTGCAGAGATGTCAGGGAATGCACGAGACTGGACGGAACATGAATACTCGTTAAACTTTATATATATACGCATGAAGCACATTCAACTCACCGTTCCGCTCGAATTCCAGATGCTATCAGGGTACGTAGGACGAGAGTAAGTCAAATACCAGTCAACAGCATCCTTCTGGTATTCAGGAATCGCGAAGTAGTTGCTGAATCCGCCACTAGAAAAAATGACCTCTTCGCACGCGCTCTCTGGATCGTAAACGGTGTTCCCTTCGCTGACTTGCGTAGCGCCGACGGAGGTGACGTAAGGACAAGTAGAAGGAAAGGTGGGGTTGAAAATCTGGCCAGTTTCAGATTCACTACCTGAGTCCTCTGGTAAGAACGAATCCTTCAAAGAGGAAAAAAAGGCGCTACCATCGGGGTTTAGACAGGTATTACCGTTGCCCGCGACACCATTGTCGCCGGAGCTGTATAACATAGTGACACCCATGAGACCAAGTTTAGCATATTCGTTGCACTGGCGTTCTGCGTAAAGAGGTGTCAAGTCGGCCTCGTTGTATCCATACGAGGTGGAGATCACGTTGGCAGGCTGGACAGTGCCACAAGACTTCGGACCTATTGAAATACAATCTTAACTCAACAAGGACGTACAAAATGAGTATTTCTTACCGTTATAACCATCGGGATCGGGGTATACAGGATCTACATTCGGGTCATCGCCACCCTCGTAGTTGCAATAGGAACCATCGATTGCATCAAGGAAGTTGTTGAAAGATCCACCTGTAAAAACCATTCGGTGTCAAACAACACATGACATACGATCCGAGTTCCGACCTTCATTCACATCGCCAACTTGGTATAAGGTCACATTTTGTTCCGGGGTTACAAGGTTCATAGCATACTGGAGATCCAAGTCGGACTCTCCGTTGGTGGGAAATCCCCTTTCATCGCTGAACTCGCCTAGAAATACACAGTTAGCTCGTACTCAATGAGGCATGCAAGATTCGATCTTACGCACCACCGTCAATAGCGACCAAGTCAGGAGTGGCACCGACCATTTCCGGACAGAATGTCTCGGCGAACAAATTGAGATCTTCCTGAAGGTACGATTGCGGGCTATATTCGACTACGCGCGACCTCAAATGATGTTCGCCCGTGAAACCTGTCGCACTCACCAACACCATAGCTATTCAGGTCGGGCGCAAGGGGCTCATAATTAAAATCATATAATGCACGGAGACACAAAGGAGTGATGTGAGTGTCGCAGTCCTTCAGCTGACCAGTGTAACTCCAATCGGTCACTTGCCCTGTGGTCTTCGGTCCGTTACCACTTCCGGGTGAACCGACTGATGAAAGTTTTTGTCCACCGTTAGAACGTTTGGACAGCTTGGCATCGAAGTGAACCGTAGGCGTTACGAAGTCAACGTGCTGCGTCAGATGCTCGGGAAGATGATAGCTCTCGCATGCTACCACACGTATCGGTCAACTGCATAAAAAGGGGGCTACGTCTTCACTCACCTACATGTTCGGCACCAGTCTCGTGCCCATATACATTGTAGCTTGTGTGCATAAGTTCCTCAGCTTCCTGAACGGTCGCCTGGAATTCGAGCCAACCCCCGGATGCAGATAACTTGATCCGGTCAGGCTCGATACCGCTCTGGTGCAACCAGTCCCGGACAGCATCGACCGATTCGCGACTGGGAGCGAATGTCAAGGCGATTTTATCTGCCGACCAGTGTTTACCATAGTTGGGAGAGTTGGGATGGGACACGTCGTAGAGAAATTCCTCGAGGTACCCAATATTGGACTGCGTCAGTGCAAAGCGGAGGGGAATGACAGCAGACGCATCATGTTTGCGTGTTAGTTTCCATCCTGAAGGAATGTGTGAGCGGCGCTCGTGAAGAGCCCAAGGAGAGAGGTATGGATTAGAGCTAACAACAAGTCCGAGAGATAATAAAACGAATGACTGGAGAAAGGAGCGCATTGTAAGCCGGGAAGGTTCCCGGGGGAAAACGAGACACTTGCTGGCCTCTCGAAACTTTGTTGTCTATATGTATAGACCCGACCAAGGATCCGACGTTCATTAAAAGGAACCAGCCCTAGCGAAGTCAGGCAAAAGGCGGAATTCTTGGCCCCATACATACGGCGATACGTAAGGCATTAAAAAAAGTCTTGAGAGGTAGGGCTTGAAGTTGATTTATCTATGTAATTCCTCCACAAAACGCACTCTAAGAGAATGAGAGTTTAATCGTAGAAAACAAGACACTTACGACTCTGGGCCATGAATGCATAGTCCTGTCTCCAAGTTGAAGGGTACCGCCAAGCTCGATCGGTCGTGGGGCGTTGATCACAAAAGGAAAAGCCTGATTCTTATTTTTATAAAGTTTGGTAACCATGCCGGTACTCAGTACTTTGGTATTCTATCCCGGTGTCGAGGCGGCCGTTGCGCAGGAATCGGACATTCGAAAACCAAACATTATGATAAGTGGTAAGCTAGCTTCCAGCACTTTAGAACTACGCTATCTACACAACCGACCGGCGAATCATGAATACATAGTGTCGTGAAATAAGCATCCCGGGAAAATCATACGAATCAGTCTGTCTAGCACTCGTACTGCAGCCTCACCGAAGTCCAATGTCGAATACATATATCAATCATCCGCCATTTCGATACGGGCAATGGCCTCTCCAAGGGTATTATAGAACGCATCAGGACCTAGCATTTTCATAATACCCGCTTTCTCGAACACTGATCGGATTCCTGATCGGAGATGCGTGATATACAAGCAAACGCCTCGATTCTGAGCAGACATTAACATTAATGGAATGAGACTGAAATGCAGATCTAGGGTCCGCCTTACCTTGTACGACTCCAATAGCTCATGGAAAATTTGTACGGCCCTTGGAATTCAAACGGATGAGTGGTGAAACAAGGAAAGAGCAATTGCTGCACGTACGATGCGTCGCAACTATCAACGTCCGCCATATGGAAAACCACGACCTTGGGAGGTTGCCTTCTAGGTTCCTCAGATGGATGTGCATGATGAGCACCATACAGTTCGAATCTCCGCAACCGACCTTGTGGTAATGTGAGCGATAGATACTCAGACTGTCAAGACATGCACACACTTTTGAGTTGAGAGCTATTCGCTAAAGCGATGCTACATAAGCTAGGGATTACACGATCTCGAAGAGCATTCACGTACCAAAATCAAGGCTCTCTCGAATGCGCACGATCAACGTCCCAGGAATGTCTTCGGCATCGGGAAAATCGGTGACAGGTTGCCATTGATTTGTACCGGGGACGCGGCCCTGAGAATAAAACGCGTTCAAAAAAAATAAGAATAAACAGTTGAGAGGACCTACAAGCACGGTCATTCGTGTTCTGGATGAGCGACGGACAACCAATAGAAGAGCTATGATCAAGCTGATTACAATACCAGTCTGGAGATCCCAAACGACAGAAAGTGTGAATGTGATAAACATCATCGCCAAATCCATCCATGCACCAATCCTGATATCGAACATTCAGGATGAGGCGCCTCATTGAAGAAGACAACGCACTTGTAATAATAAAGTAAATCATGCGGGACCTCTGCAAAGAGGGTCATGACAAACAGACATATACTTTTGAAAGGTCAGAATTGACTTGTGATGTAGTGAGGAAAACACAAACACGGAAGCCAGAACACATATAGGTAAGGAATAAAGAGCAGGAAGGAGGAAGAACGTCGCTACAAGGACAAGCCCCGCAGTGATTAGGGAAGCCAATTGTGTCCTGGCCCCAACATCCCCATTAATTCGCGACCTGCTATTTTGTGACTTGATTGTCCAGACATGTACCGATCACACGAACCTTACGATAGAACCGAATGCAGGAAGGGTGCCAGGGACAAATGCCCCGGCTAGGTTGGCCGCGCCCAGTGCGACCAGTTCGCGGTTAGGACTGATTGGATGACCGAAGCGGTCCCCGTTTTGCTTTGCAGCTACGATGCTGTCCAAGAACCCGATAACAGTAATTATACTTTGAAGCTAGAGATGAGTTTCAAATTAAGCATACAACAAGAAAGCTCACATTGCGGTGGGGGTCGTACCACGCAAGAAGGGGTATGTATGTGAACCCAGAGGAAACTTGAAGAAATGTTTGCCTGTCGAAATAGGGACAGAGCCAAGAATATCGACGCCTTCTTGATCCCAATGCAGCTCATTAGATATCCCTGTAAGAAGGTAAGTAGATGCATTTTAGGCATCACGTAACTCACATGTAGAAGCGACAACGACGAGAAGAACTTCCGGAAGCCTATAGATCCACCATGTTTGCTTAAATGATTCCTTGAAAAATCGCAGGATGATTAGAACAAATAATACACCAAAGCTGATGAGCGTTGTTAGATGATGAGCGTGTGTCCAAACATATTCGATGAGAAAGAGGATCTTGTCTAGTGTGGTGTGGAGACGGAGTTGATCTTCCAGTGCAGCCAAGCCAAACATGGGAATGAGCTGCTCTCTGAGTAGAATAACATTGATGTGTGCATACCAAAGAAATTGGAACATGCGCACACTGTTATTACGACTGCAACGGCAGTCACAAAACCGCGAAGAAGAGCACGACTGAGAATCACGTCCAAAAAGCCGAGACGAAGGAAACCGAGAAGGAGCGCGAATAATCCAACCTGGGTGGGGGGGGTATGTGGGATGTAAATGAAGGAAACATAAGGATCAAGTACCTGAAGACATATGGCAGTGGCAACAGCGATACCAAGTCTATCGAAAGCATAATCGGGGAAGGTGTGACGAGACTCGGTAACCGCTTGACCAACAAGCAAGGAGAGGGAAGCTTCTGCGGCAACGCTGAGTTGTCTCGAGGTTCCAAGTAAACTGTAAGCGATAGGAGGTATAGAAGCTGCGAACTGAACAGAAAAGATGAGGACAGTGCTGATTACCTTCCGAGTGGTTACTTACAAGTCCAGAAGTTGGGCCTATCTTGGCTAGCGCTGTACCGAAACTGACCGACTGTGGAATGAGCATAGCAGCGAGTGATATGCCAGCAAGCACATCACCACCGAGGCTGGGCAGAGTGAGAGGATATAGTAAAGGGAAGAGGTGAAAACTCACAGAGAAAGTGAGTAGTCAGGGATCCAAGCAGTGGAAGGGACGTAATATCGTAATCTCCTCGTGAACTTGGAGTCATGTCTATTTCGTCTTGCAGTTTCTAACACTGAAAAAACGAGTTGTTTCCAAGGTAGATGGCTGCATGAGACAGAAACGCACCGACAGTAGAAACTGCATCTGCAGATGGTGTTTGTGTACCATAATGGGCTGGACCTGCTTCGACGTCTCGGTTGAGAAGGGAAGCGTTTTCTTGGGTACGAACCATTCCACGAAACGAGGAGACTGAGGTGGCGGTAGAAATTGTATGGAAGGGCGAACCATCTGAACGCGACGCGGCACTCATTTCTAGTGCGCAAGCTAGTAATGCAGGAGAGAGATGGCTCCGGGGACTCAAGGAGTCATCCTGTTCTCGGATATTAAGCGAGACCCGCTCATCACGTGCAAGGTGGGTACGCGGTGAGCTCGACATTCGACGCGTTGCTGAACTACTCGGGTCCAGACACCTTCGCAACCACCCACGACTCGTGAATTGCAAATCGAATCTACGTGGCATCCAATCATTCTCCGATAACGAGGTCTATTTCCCTTGTTGCCAGGAATGGCTGATGTCCTCGGCATGCTCGCCACAAAAACCAAACAAAGCCAATTAGAACCGACTTAAGTAATCCCCGCACTGGTCCGCTTCTCTCTCTTATCCGACCGCCATGTCGCAGTTCACTCTCGCTCTCCTG
>JBBPTK010000948.1:0-10353 GCA_038094135.1 Spongiforma cf. squarepantsii
CTGTGGCCGTCGGTGCGGTGCTACACATGATCCAGCGTGATTGCGGATTCTGTAATGGAGTCCACTTCGAACCTGGCCGGTAAGCAGGCCAGAGACTTCCAAGCGCAAGGTCAACTCCGTCGTCATTCGGATCAGCTTGGATCACACCACGTAAGATATCTTCAAGCGTCAAAGAGAGGCGGCGATCTCTGTCGAGAAGTAACTGTGAATACGCCGAAAGGCTAGAGACCATGCTTGGCGTATAGTCATGGATGAATACGGCGCAACGAACGAGAATATTGACGTCCGCTGCTGAATAGAGGAGTTTGGGGGTTGTGATGGGGTCCACATCGAACGTGCCTCGACAAACGGCAGCAGCATCCCGCAAAAATACATGCAATTCTTCATCACCCGGTGTCTTCGTGAGTTTATCGGACAGCTCCTCCACCCACGAAAATACTTTCCCACGTACGGCGCGAAGGAGCTCAAGTGCTTGAAGGGAGGTGGCAGGGTCAGGGTCGGATGCAAGGAAGCGACGAAGCAAGAAGGAAACGGTATCCATCGTCACCACCTCCAACCAGTTGGCTTCCACATCCAGAACGAGACGCTCGAGCTCTCGTAAAAGAGCATGACAGAAGGAAGGCTGCCGGAGATCCTGATGCCACGTCCACTCCGAATTGGAAAGGGGTCCGACCTGAGAGACTGCTTGCGCAAAGAGCAAATGGACCTCTGGGCGGCGAAACGTCAATGATCGACCTCGGAGCTCGCGAAGGATGTTGAGCCATTGAAGAAATCCACCGCTACGGAGGTGTCCGAACGCCATATACTCGTGGATGGAAAGATCTCTATGGCAATCAGCTTGATTTGCTACGACTTCGTTTGACGACTGGCAGGTAGTGTTGATGTATTTCTGCAAATTGTCGTAAGCCCCGGGATGACTCGAGCTCGAAAGCGTATAAGTGCAATATCTTTGAATGCTGGCACTATTTAGCGACTGCGAAAAGGGAATACAAGCACCGCTATCGAAGCCATAAAACTTCAGACCATTCTTGACGCAGACCTGTTCCTGGGTGGCAGGGAGGGACAATCTACTGTAATGGGTGACGACAAAAGGTTTCGTGTCTGAAGCGAGCGTGATTCGTGATCTTGGATGCTGAACAAGATAATCTTGTAGTCCGGTAAATTTGGCGAGCAAGATATAGGGATCTCGTCGCTCGACAGATAAGGAACACAGATCGACGAGGAAATAAAATGTAGCGGTGCGCCACATGTTAAAGGAGACGGGGCAATCTAATTCGAACACGACGGCCTCGGCCCACAGCTGGTCATCTGGCAACGGCCACTCGTGAACGGTTATCTCCATCTGCCGACACTGCTTTTCAAGGGAGCACTTGGTGCAATAGTGGGCATGATACTGGTAGCCGTGCCGATGGGTGGCAAATTGATGCTCAGAGTTGGCTGCTTGTCGTTGAAGGTCTGCATAGTGCACATTCTTTCTTTCGAGCTCAGCGAGCTTTTCGTGAACTTCCTCCTGCGCTGTACGGTCGATCTGAGCCTTGAGACTTTGAAGACGCGAAGACCCTCTGTAGAAGCGGACAGCGAAACTGTCCGACGTAATTGTCTGAGGGAACGCGGACCATTGGCTTTGGCAGTGGCGATTAGAAAGGTATTCGTGAATGAGACGAAGGCGATGGAGGCTAGTACGCTTGGAGAGTAGCAAATCCTCCAAAAGACTGGTAGGTATTTCCGGAGAATAGTCGGCAAGCATGGGAATTGCCCTGATAGCTATCTTGTCGAGTGCGACCCAAAGCTCCATCACGGTCAACAGCATGACCGATAAGAGCTCGGGGTTGTGTCTGTACGTTTTAAGCGCACTCGACGAGTATTCTTTCGCAAGGAGCTCGAGCTTCTCGCACGCCGCGTCGTTGTCTGTGACTCGCTCAACCCAACCATCGATACCCTTCTCGACTCCCCGCTCGAAATCGTAGAGTGTAACGTGAGGTTCGCGGTGATAAACCTCTTTGAAAAAAGTTCCATCGAGAGATAGAAAGTCTTCCAAAGTACCTCGAAGGTGATGGTTGGGATTGAAGGGAGCGTCCGTGGGACTGGTACTGTGATTAGCTAGAGAGTTGCGGATGTAGTCTCCGCTACCCTGGAGCGACAATTGGATATCTCGGGATAGATGGAGTTGAGATGGGATCCAGACAGGTGACAAACATTGTGCCACTCGCACCTGTTTCCACCTCTTCTCAAGGATCGATCGGAGGGAAGAACATGTCTCAGACACGGTATGAATAAGCCAATTTGGAGTGGAAGAGCCGAGTTTTCCCAAACGGCGACTGATTTTAGCGGACATGAATTGGAGCAGATCGTTGGGGAGGTCTTTGGAGATCTTCTCCTTCGCAAGGTAACACATGAAGAATAACATAAATTCCTTGTAGGTATCGTTCCCGAGCGGGGACTGATTTAATGACGTCTGGAGAGCAACTCTGATGACAAGCCAGAGCGACGAGCGCCGCCACGGTAGCTTCGAGTTATTCCATACCACATCGTCACCAATCCGTTTATGAATGCGAGTGATGTTGGCAGGGCGACCAAAGCTCCTTAGGATGCCGGTGAGTAATTCGGTAATATAACGGGGGTGGGTGGTATCTCGCGTTTCTATGATAGTGGACTGTGCTTTGCGGCTTGTGGGTGTAGCATCAAGGACATCCTTGTTCATACAAACAAGGAAATTTGCGAGTTCGGCGAGAAAATTTTTGTCGTTGAATACGTGGTTGGGGACCTCTATGGCAGGCCCGGGATAGCAGCAGATGAGTTTTCCTTGCGCAGCCATCACGTTCCTAGCCATCGGGGAAGCCTCAAACGACTCGATGATGGTGACATCTTTCTGCCTTCTGGCGACGATCGCAGCGTTCTGGGCTCGGATAAGGAACGTGAGGACATCTACACATCATGAGCTTCTAGTAGGATAGAGTGGCAGGTCGAACTTAATAGCTTGCCTACCTCCTGTATTCATGCTCATGAGCTGGAATATAGTTTGGGACTGATCCAGACTCTCGAATTGGACCATTGCGCACATGTTGTCCAACATGCATACCAACTTATCCCATTCGGAGAGATTGGCTTGACTAACACGATCACAGTAGAGCTGCGCAGCGGAAACGACAGCTTCAGCTAGAGAATGATCATTCTGGATACTGTGGTCGTCCCCTGTTGGAAGCTGGATGGGACAGAATACGTGGGTGATAATATATTTCAGTGTAGCCAGAGAATCTGGGTCAAGAGGTGATTGGAGCATTTGAAGGATGCGAGAACGAGTTTGTGAAGCGTTTACGGAGAAGGGAGTAGAAAGAACGCGCATAGTAAACCCCCTCTTTATAGCTGGCGAGGAACCTTTTTTTGAATTCGAGGGTCTGAATCAGACTGCACAGGATGCACCTACAGAGTCATCAACACTAGGCGACTCGTGTGCGATTCAAGACAAGAAGCCGTTACGGATAGGGCAATCCTTTGCTGTTGCCCTTCAGCGTCCGCAGTTGACGGCACAGGAACGGACCCACAATGACATCGAAAGAGAAGGATAACCCAGTGCGGAGAAGTAGACACGTAACCCCCTTGTCATAGTACTGGCAGGCTGTAAAGACCACTGAGGAGCGGTAAGATAGAAGTATGAAGTACCTTGTTTTTGCGCGACTTACGTGAGAAATCGTCACGGTGTACTAAGTCTCAAGCTACCACTTGATCAACCTGCTTCGTCGCACTTCGGGAAGCTAGTTTTCGTAGAGGCCTTGAACGCGCGCTCTCCTGGTCCAGCTCGGCTCGTCCTACCTGAACATTGGTATTAGGCCCAGTCTGTGCCCTATTCAAGGCTAGAAGATTTGACGGCAGAGTAGATGATGAGAGGAAGGGTGATAATACAGCAATTACCTTTGATGAGGCTTTGTCAGCATTTGTTGCTTGCTTGATGTCTATCCCAGTCCACCGTATTCCCGTCGTTCCACGGCAACGGAATCCGCTATATGTTTCAGAGTTGTTCGATCACACCCTAGACTTCCTTGCTGGACCGTATCCAAATTATGATGTATTTCCGGTTGCAATCCCTGACCACCCACAAGACGCACTGCGTACGCTGGCAGCTCTGGCTCGAACCTGCCGCACATTCTCGGAATCCTCACTTAACCGCCTTTGGTACTCGGTGAATATGCTCGTTATACGTAGGGCATATTGCGTTGGAAGAAACCCAGTGAGTTGATTCAGTACCTATTCGATAGAAAATCATGTCTGAAGTTCATGTTGACAGCGCTCAAAACGTTCATCCCTCGCTAGACAACATATCATCGATCATTATTTTCACCGCATCCAAGTGCTTTTCATCGATGATTCGGCTCATGTTGCATGGCTTCGACGTTCAACCTGGGAACCTGGCTTGCTGCCCAACTTAAGGGCACTCCGTTGGTGGATTGACGAATGTATCGACTCCATTTCAATGATCTATCCTTTCCTTAACCCCAACCTTGTTGATTTGGACATCAACTTGGCGGACGAGGACGAGGGCGACATGGCGTTATTCTGCGACGTCTGTCCCTCACTCTGTCCGGGCTTGAAGTCCCTTACACTCAATGTCGAAGAATCAATAGAAGCTACCGCCGCAGTCTCCAGGGCTGTCTGCAACTTCAACACATTAGAACATCTTGACTGCAATTGTCCACTGAATATTATTGCTCTGCGTCATCTTTTCATGTCTCCACGAATCACTCAACTATCCCTTCCGTCGATCATAGACACACAACCACCCTCACTTGCCTCCTCTGACATTCCATTGTCCAGGCTGAAGGAGCTGTCCTTAGACTGTGACGATATTGGTTTCATAACCACCCTCCTTCGTTCTCAGGGCCAAGGTGAATTGTTCAGGGCTAAGTTCACCTTGCAAATCCGGCCAACTCGCTCAGCCACACACTCTTTTCTGTCACTTCTTGCCTCTCAACCACGAACATCCTCTTTACGGTGGCTTTATCTGACAAAGGACTATGTTGACCCTGCCTTTCTCGTACCGGCTGATGACGTTCTGCACAACATCTCGTATGATACACTCCGACCCCTCACCTTCTTCAGCAATCTTCGTACGCTGCATATCGACCTCAAAAGCTGGATTTTTCTCAACGACGAGCAGTTGGCTGACTTGGCTGCCGGATGGCCCTTGCTCCAATTTCTGAAGTTGGATTACGTTAGTGTGGGTTCTGGACCACACTTGACCTTCAATGGACTGTTATCACTCGTCGTTGCTTGTCCCAAGCTTTTGAATATTCAGCTCTCTCTGGATGGCAGAGACATCCCGACAGACAACACGAGTATGAATATTTGCAGCGTGCCCGCTAGGCATGTCTCTTTCCCGAGGTCGCCCATTAGTGACCCCCGTCTGGTAGGGAAATTCCTATCGAGACATTTCCCGTCTATCTCTTCATCATGGCTGGTTCGAGACTCTCATGACCCATACTACGATGTTTGGCGTCAAGTGGAGATGTACTTGAAGGCTCAGATAGTGGACTAACTGTTCCTCCGGACGTAATATATCAGCACATATATCCCATGTATATATCTCATAGGATCCGCATCTCGTTCACAAATCGTTATAAAACTCCAAGCCGACGAATGTACATATGCCCTATCCCGGATCACTGTTCTTTGTGGGAATCTGATGGAGTTGGTCCGTCAGCCGGATTCAGAGTCTCGTAATTGTTGGCCTGATGGGAAGGTGTCCTTGCTGGCATACATCTCCTTTAAGAAAGCCTCTCAGTCCGGGCAGTGTTGTCAAACCTTTCGACAAGTGAATTACTTGGATCTCCGTCTCCTTTCGAGGACAAAGAGAGTATCTACCATTCTCTCGCAGTTCTCAGGCTTCTCTGAGTTCGGCGGTACCAGTTTGAAGCGAATTCAAACATATATGGTCAAAAGTTTTTGAGTGGACCGAGTAGGTTCAGACGAGATTAGTACTGTGAGCGTGTTTTGTCTTTCGCCGAGGTAGACTCGAGATGAGGCCGAAAGCGTGCCTTACATATATACACGAGGCCCACGTTCTCACCTAGTAATCTCCACCGACGTCGTTTATTGGTTATAACTTGTAGATGACTCTATAAAGCGTCATGTACATTGCGGACGTCGACGAGTCCCGGGCATGTGCTGCATGCTCAAGTTCGCTGAGTTGCATTTTAGACCATGTTTGGTTACGTCTTAGCGTCCCATCATGGGTCTAGGCATAACAAGGTGTGCAGTTGGTTAAGTGCGAGCCGTGTCCAGAATCTTCGCTCGATCGCAAGTGTAGTCAGATTTCACGGGCGCCGAGGTCGATCATAGAGGATGTTGCTAAATACCGTAGTTTTGGGACAAACCTACAAAAGGTTGATCCAGATTAGCAACTCGCCCAGTGTATACAAACGTACGATATCGATTCAGATGTTTCGAAAGACCGTTTCAGCCCAGATGTCTTCGTGTAGTCGATGTTCAGGCTAAAATTACCGTTGCTCTCATATGATAAATGTGGAAAAGAGCAAAGTGATAGGCTGCAATGACGGTCTTGCCACCAGCGATTGCGACAAGTCACCGCGTTCACGATTTTGATGTGCTTTAAATAACCTACATACATATTTCTCCCCACTGCAGCTTCGATACCTAGCCATGTTGTCGTCACAGCCATCTAATCGAGCTAGATACCCAGATCCTCTGCGATGATGGATGCTGCCTTCTCCCCAACTAACAGTGCAGTCGAGTACGTATTCTAAAGATGAAAAGGAAGGGTCAGCACCAAGCAGGATGGCAATGTTCAACTGGGCAACGAGTCTGACGTACGTTTCCAACGTTGCTCGGACAGATCGACAAGTCTGGAAAAGAGAACAGATATGTATAAGTACGTGTCAAGGAGGAGCTTCCATCCATGTACCTACCCGCGACTTTGAGGCCTGCCACACCGTAGACGTTCAGACGGCAATCGACTACTCCAGCTTGGTCTCTGGGTTTCATGGCACATGTACCGAGCTAGGTGACCTCAGTCGTCAATGAAGCTCAAAGAAAATCGGCTACGCAAGGAAACTGACGGAGTGCCATGTCGTGCTAACTACAGCCATCGTGAAAACAAGATCTAAGGAGCCAAACTAGTAAGGTCAGGGGAAGACGACTTACTCCGGTCACGGTGGAAATTGGCGATTGCCTCGTCGTCGGCAGCCGAATATACAATATTGGGCGCATCAATTGGCACAGGAACATCCTTCTCCCTGCAAGCAGCAGCACTACCCGCGGGAAACTGTGGATGAGCAGCAGGCAGTTCTCCCCGGTATGCTGGCATACGCCTGAAGAGTTCACGCGTGAACTTGTACATTAGGGTGAGCAGCTCGACATCGGAGGCTCTGAGAATCAATGAATGAGAATGGTTCACAGCGGGAGAGAAAACGAAAGGCATACTTCGAGCAGTAGTTGGGGACAAAGTCATAAGCTGAGCTAGGATCTTCACCAGAAGTGATGTGTACATGGCCATTCAGCTCCGGATACATCTTAAATGGTAAATGATAAGAACAAAGAATAGGATCAACGCTTATCGTGCTTCCTCACAAGGTAGTAGAATGCGGCAAGTAATTTCTGACCAGGGATCTCAGGGCGAGCTAACGGGAAGCTAATGAACAGCAATCAGAATGAAGGATGAATGCTCATGAATTGTGACTTGCCCAGCAAATGGCACGAGCATGGCCATGGGCTTATCGCGACGGGGCTCGAAGAACGATTTCCATATCGACTTCAACGCTGGCCCAGCGGATTCTAACTCTTTTTCTGACGTGCGTATTCTCGCACCAGCTTCAATTGCACTGTTATGGAATCGCTATTCAGCATTCAATTGTAGTCGGGCAATCAGAATGTACTACCTGTGAGAAAGCTTTCCTGTTCCATTTTCCTCCCACTCCTTCAGGTGTACTGGAATCCGTGCTCGGGTGAGACGTCGCCCTGTAGGACCAAATGAAGCAAACTCACCATCAATTACCTTGTCTGGATCACTCCATACATCATCCAGCGTTTCAATCTCATCTGATGCGTGGAACGCAAGACACGCGCCAAAATGATCTGCATAATAATTGTTATCGTGGACAAGGATCAAAATGGAACAAGTCGTACCCTGGTAGTTCTCCCCAACGCCAGGTAGATTAACCAGAACAGGAACATCGTTCTTCTGCAGGACGGACGAAGAACCAATACCGGATCTTTCCAAAATGGCCGGAGAACCAAATGCTCCAGCAGATATCACAACCAACTTGCCAGCCTTCACTGTGACAAGCTCCCCACCACCTGTCTCATTCGAGCTATACTCGATACCGACCGCACGTCCGTTCCTGTCGTTCATAAAAGTAAATTTCTGCGCAATGCTGTAAGATAAGACGTACTCGATGATGACGCGTTTCACGCGTTTCCCGACTCTGACTTCTAAGTTGGGATTTCCTGCCAATTGTGGATACAGGTATCCTGCAGCAGCATCGCTGCGCTTTCCACTCGTGGGGTCTATGTATCTTCGCGAGCGAAAAAGTTGAAGTCTGTCTTTGTATATTATCTAAAGGCTTACCTGTGACATGGCTAGTGTCGAACATGTAAATCCAAAATAGATATATCGAACTGATTAAGAATGCTCACGCCGTAGGCATTCGGAGTCTTGAAGTCATTCATGTCATCGACTTGTGGGCGGGAAGGATCATACGCCCTCGCCACGCTCAAGAACTGGCTTCCAACCCCAAAGTCAGTTCTAACCGAGGATATCTGGATTGGTCCAGAATAACCATGAGTCGGTCTTTCCGATATGGGATTGAACGTTTCCGACTACATAACTGGTTATCGATCATCAAATGACGATGTCGAGAATGGTTACCTTTTTGATGAACGGTAAAAGTTCGTTGAAACTCCAGCCTTTGTTTCCGTAATCCGCCCAGTCGTCGTAATCCGATGCCGCTCCTCTTGCATAATACATGACTAGGTGCGAAAAGAACACCCATGAACATGATCAAGGGACATGATATGATGAGAGAATGTCAGTAAAAGTACACCTTGCGTAGCTCACAGTTAACAGTGGAGCCCCCACCGACGGCTTTTCCGTTTGGAACGACGGGAGCACGTCCATTTAGGTCCGCGCTGGGCCTACCCACGTTACAAGAGACGGTGGTACTGTCTGGTGCAATATTCTCGATGTATCTGCATGGTAGAACGTGTTTATGATCATCACGCGAGTGTTGTCCAGCCTCGACGACGAGGATCTTCAGTGTGGGGTCAGCAGCAGCTAATCTTCCTCCCACGATACACGCAGTCGTTCCGCCTGCGGTTTGATAAGCATGGCATAGAAGAACTAGGGACAAAATATAACTCACCTCCAGCAAAGATAACATCAAAAAGTGTGGACATGATGCAGATATAAAGTAGCGCAGATAATAGGATGTAGACCAAGAGTGGTCTGGAGAAATGGAAGGTATATATAAGCTTTCGGAAGGAGCAGAAAAGGTATTTTCTAACCACGCCAAGGTCATCTACACTTGTGGGGTATTCTCCGATAAAACGCGGGACTGCGGATATAGAAACTGTTGTTTATCAAGTCGGAAATTATCTAACGACAGATTCAACGCTGTCCAAGATTGTCCCTTCTAACTGCGTTGCAGGACAGGGACCAAAAAGGCAGGTGTCAAAACTGTTCTCAAAAGTAAAACAAAGGAGTAACCTGCCTGTCTAAGGGCGCTTTCCGGTGGAAGATGACCGAGAAGGGGAAATCGACGTTCAACTCCACTGGCATGCCACCAGGCGAACGTGCCATTAGTCACTGGTCATGGCTATTTCACAGCGACTAGCTGTTCAGAGCGTGTGAAGAATCACTGTGACTGTTGGCGGTATTATCCGGAGTATCAGGAAGCACGTATGTCATGGCATCATGCAGCCACAGGACTTCAAGTTCTAAATTCGCACCATGCAATCCTCTCGGCTTCAATGAACTTCAACAAAAAGGTGACCTGCGACTTGCAGGACTGTCTGGGACTAGTGACTAAGCAAAGAGTCCGGTTTCTTTTTGTCATTGTGGACATGAGCAGAAACACGACGCACCTATACTACGTGATGCCAGGAAAGCGACTATGTCCACATTATACAAGAACCTTCAACTGTGTTTGTATACACACATAAAGAAGGCCTATTGCTTGAGGCTTGACAAATACCCATGCAGTGTTGTCTGTGATCTGAGTATTATTACTTTGCAACATGCAGTTTCCGTGCTCAAGTCTGAAAGTTGTCCAAGACAAAGTTCACCTGATGCCTGTCACTGGAATGTCACTGGATACACCGTGGACCGTGTCTCTAGACAAACAG
>JBBPTK010000949.1:0-10348 GCA_038094135.1 Spongiforma cf. squarepantsii
GATAGGAGGACGACGGACTCCTACAACCTCAGGAAGAACTTGTGGGGCAGAACAAGCGTTTAAATGAGATGGAGGCAGCCAAGGTCTTATATTCTCGATACCTACTTCTTGTGGAACAAAAGAAGACGCTCAGGGAACTTGCAGATGCGACCAAGGCGCAGAACGATCCAATCCTCGCCAAGAGTCCGCAGGATTATGAGAAAATCAATGCGGAATTACAAAAGACATTCGAGGAGATGAAGGAGATGAAGCTGCCGTTCACCATCAGGATTCGTCTCTGGTTATTCGGACGGAAACTCCGTGGAGTGAGTTTGTGTCGATGGTTTGCCCCTCCACCCGACTCAAAACCTCATATATCATAGACGGTCTGGTCACCAGACTAGTCGTAGGTTAGTATTATTACGCAACTTCTAAGCCTACTTACAGTACCAAATGATGGTCCTCACCGTCAACGACGACGACGCTCATAGTAGGACGAACGACCTCGACACGTCTTTCCCGGCTAGCAGCCAAGGCCAGTCCATACTACAATGCGGTGATGCTCTACCGAGTCTCCAGTACCAAAGAGGCGCAGCCAAATGACTTGTCCCTCGTTCGTTCTGATCCGGGGCCCTCACTCTCCGTCCCCATACGACGATTAGGCCCAGGCCAGAGTCTGAACTCAACACACAAGATACCTATGCACGGAAGGGCTCTTCAAAACGGGAAGCTACCGAAACACAGGGGGACTCGAAAGCTGCCGTCGGTGCATCTGGAAATTCGCCGTCTCCCAAGAAGTCCAAGTCCAAGTCCAAGGCAATACCACGGCTCGTAATTGAGCGTATCACATGTAGATGGGCGGATGTCTATAATGCTATCAAGGACGAAGTAACCGATGCGGCCTGGAAACCACGGACCGCAGTCGGCGGTTCATTTTTCGTCAAGGCGGTTCTGCAAACAGACGAATCGAGCGTCTCGGAAGCCATCGCCAAAGTAAGGTTTCAGAGGCGAAAGACGTTGTGTGTATCTTTTTTATATTCATTTTTCTTTCTCCACTTGTAGAGATCCCTTCCGTTTTTACATCGATACGTCAAGCGGACCGCTCAACGCTTGTACGAGGATTTTGGCGACGACATACCAAAGACTGTGGATAAGCTGTGTTCACTCCCCGGAGTAGGACCCGAGATAGGCTACTTGGCTCTCCAAGTAGCATGGAAACTGTAGGGTATCGGTTACCTGAGTATTTTTATTTATTCGTCGCTTGAAACCACTAACCCCAGTGTTGTCTCTTCAATGTTGGGATCGATGTGGACATCCACGTTCACTGGATTACAAGCAGGTTAGGTTGGCATGATCGCCCTATGCGCAACCTCGAAGAGACGAGGTGAGCTGATCTTGCCTACCCCCTTCCATCCCCTTTTGTTTTGCATCGGTACAAAGCGCGACTCGAATGTTTCGAAAAAAAACGACAACTATTGTACCCAGAGTCAACCTCGAGTCGTGGCTTCCCAAACAACTATATGGTGAGATCAATCACCTCGTCGGATTTGGACAGGTGAGCGTCAGATCTTTCAAGCAACATTTGCTTACCCATCGGCCTCAGGTGTGGCGGGTGTATATGGAGCTTTAGCGATCTGTTCCGAGCACACGGACCGTCCAATTCAAATCGACAAGCGAGCGAACAGGGCGACGATGACCTCAAAAGCGAAAGCTGCTATTCGAAGGCGGTTGTCGTCTAAGGCAGCTGACGCAGAAGGGTCAGGTCCCAAGGTTGAAGCATCGGTGCAGTTGGGGGCCAAGTTCCCGCCAAGGAGGAAGCATAATTGATTCTATGGGAAACAAAGGTAGGTCGTATGCATGTTCTTGGAGTAACCCCGCATTCTTCTGCTAGAGAGGCTGGCGACTGGAGCATGTATCGGGGCAATCGAAGGATATACGTACAGTCCAGCGGAACATAATACATGTCGACAGTTAGTATGTTGCCGACAAGTTATTTCGAGTGGATTGTATGCCAGTTCGAGGAGTCTATATATCAACTGTGAAGATGTCTAGTAGAAAAAAGACCAGTGGCAGGCCATCCCAACGTGAATTGTCGCTTGCTGAGGCCACCACATGGGCCCGTTTGCGATCACTCCTTCCAAAGGTTCATCCGGCACTTAACATTGGGTGTAAAGGGGCATCCATTCCAGTCTGCATCAGGACAGAGAGTTCGACGCGGGAAATATCTACTCGGCGATTCCCTTGTGCTTTTTCGATTTTTTGTGCTTGGGGGAATCACCTTCGACTTTACGTTTCTTTCCTTTCAACTCCTTCGTTTTCGTCGAGGGCTCCTTGTGTGAAGGTTTGGGATCAGTAAGAGGCTTTTCTACCGCGACCTCAACGCCGTCAATGTCCATCAATACATCCTCTGATCGAGGCGGCTCAGACCGCGCGCCATAGGGAACAAAGGCATGTTTGAGTATGCTTTTAGGATAAGATTTGCGCGGAGGATTTTGATGAACGACAGAAGGATGTTCCGCAGGTGTCGCTACAGAAGGCCGGGCAGAAATAACGATGTGGTGCGATATCGGTTTGGAAGCTGTAACACGTAGAAGAGAGCGACAAAGGTTACGCCACGAGGAAGAACTGGACTCGGATATCATTTTCTCACCAACGTGTAACTTGCCAGAGGAGGTCTTTCGAGGAAGCAGGCAAGAAAGTCCGAGAAGGTCGTCGCCGCCTACGAGCTCTCCGTCGTCGTCCTCTCCGGGGGTACCGATGGACCAGACATCATACGTGGTACGCTTTCTCGTCATATTTCCGACGCGCGTCGTATTCGATGATGAAGAGAGAGGATACACATCGAGGCCCTGGAGATGTTTTGCCTTGATCTGTTGTAAGGATGAATGAGGGAAGGAAAGCCAAGGGGGAAAACGCGCACCGATTCTGGGACTCGTATGACCCAAATCTCGGTGTCGCTGTCGTCGTGGACTGTATCCCACTCAAATGCACCGGGGTCGATAGCGTGGTCGAGCAGCACCGCACCCTCTGGGGGTCTGTATGCCCAATGAGGGTCGTCGCCCTCGTTTTTGCCGTGGTCCGCGGCGACGACGGTGACCTTTTTGGATTTGGCATTTTTCTTGGTTGAAGCGGTCTTTTTTTTCTGGATGACTTTCTGGGTGATGCGTTCCTCAAGATCGGATGATGAGGACATGGTGGTGGCTTGCAACTTTATGCCTTCTAAACCCGTATACAGTGCTTCTGTGACTTACTCCGACCGGATTCGCCTAAGTTGTCGCAAAGCATCACAAGTAAAACCAGCAACACGCCGATAGAAATGAACAACGACGAGCCAAAAGTCAGCTTGAAAATGTACCGGGGACGATGGTGCAAGCAGATAGGCCACCAGGCAAGCCTAATTTTTGTTGCTTGTGAAATGTTTGTTGCATCTGCGCCTTCGAAATTCTTCGTGAATGCTGTCGATATGCTTGGAATGTCTAGAATGCCCATCCTGATGGGCCGAGCTTACAGATCCGGTCATCCACTGCCGTATTTCGGCCTCGGAGGCTTGTCACTCGTACCATCGAACTTCCCGAAAACTACCTTTTTCTCCGACAGCTCCACATCACCTTACACGACTTCACAGCCATTGATCTTTTCCTGACCTGTGCCGCGTTCTTCCTGAGTTCTCAAGTTGTTCCTCCTACCCCATGGTCAGGTTGCTTCTGTTCTGACAGGTTTCCTTAACGCATGTGACGACGTAACGACTCGGAGGAGCCTAGGTCATATCTGCTTCTACCATTTCGAAACAGGCGTTAGCTCCACTGCATTTAAGTAGCCAGTGAGTTACCATCGCTGAGCAGTGAGCCTCGTAACATAGCTGACCCGGAAGGACACGTGCCAGTAAGATCCGTTATCGAGGTGCTCATCCTCGTTTTCCAGGGAGTAATGGTCACGAGCGAACTGAATGCCAGCAAGCTCAAACTGGAGTGTAGTATGATGTAGGGATTACAGCGACATTCATATTCTTGAAGGTTCTGGTCTTCAATGATCGATCAGCTCCCTCAAGACCACCTGCCAGCCCTCAGTCTGAGCTCCGTTCGCTTCCAGATTTCCCTAAATACCCCCAACTTTCGTGGATTCTAGCCTGCGACTTTCCCGCTTTTTTTCGCAAAAGCTCAATTTCTACGATGCGAACGCTCGCCTCTCTCGCTCTGCTCTTTACTATCGGTACACACGCCTCCATCCAGGCATGTGACTACTGGACCAATCTACTAGTTCCATTCTCACCTTTGTACATGCAGGTCATCAGCCCCACCGAGTGCACTGGTGGCGAGCCTTGCGAGGTACAGTGGATAGACGACGGTCAATTGCCTTCCCTTGAACAGATTGGCATATGCACCGTCGCGCTTAGCATTGGCGAGAACGTAGGTACTCGCGTGGCGAGTTGCTGCCTGTCTCTGACCTCGTCTCGTTTCTAGGACGTCGTCCAGTCCTTGCCGTTTTTAGTCAACGTCTTCACTGATTCGGCCTTTACCTTTGAAGTGCGTATGTCCTGTTCAACGTCTAGGCGTGAATTCGATCCGCTCGTCAGCCTTCCCGCGATGTTGGCCCCGATGGAAGTCGTTAGTGAGTAAACCCGGTCCGTCAATAGTGCCTTGTTTGATCTGTACCCAAGTCAAATCAAGTTTTTCTCGCTCAGCCTCACTAATGCGTATTTCTCGCCGTTTTTCACGTTAGTTCCGTCTTGGTGACTCGATTGAGAATTTCATCTGACGCGGTTTTTTCGCAGGCTTACTGGTATGACTGGGGCCGACTAGACTTTAATCCAGACATCATCCAGAGCAGAACATACATGTGTACTTTTACGCTGACATTTTGGGAGAGCAGACTCGAACAATCATTCATTGACGAAACAATGTACATAAAGCAGCTGGTGCCGGCAGCTGTACCAAAGGATATTTCTCGAAATGTATCGTTGGTCAGTCTTGAAGTTACGATCTTCTCTTGGCATGATATGATTCCGAGTGTGAGTGAGTAAATGCGGGATCGACCAGAAATCTGCAAAGGTCGTGACGTACGTGTCTCATTGTTGTCGACGTCTCTGCGGATCAGCCGCCCTTTCAAGTTTGAATCAGCCAGATGACGCTATCTCAGCCCAACTCAAGTCACAGAGATGTACGTCGTCCAGTGGCATAGTCCGCGCGTGCGAAGATTGGCCAGCCCACCAAGTTACTCGCCATTGACCACAGCTCATGTTTCTCAGCTACCTTGGGCTTCTCCCCTTATACCAGGTAGAAAACATGACGAGCATCGAGGGGAGGACAGAGATTATATAGTGGCCAAGCGTGAAGCTGGCGGGTGAGAAGGGAAGATGGGAGGGGGTGACACGAGAGGGAAATGCAGGATTAAGTTAGCGCTAGCCAAACCTTTCGAACTGATCACATCTACTTGGAAGGTTTGTCATTTGAATGGTTCCGTCTGTCCACGCAAGCAGAAATGAGAACTCATATAGATTGAGATTACAAAGTTGACAAAAAAACACGAGCTTCAGTCTCTACGAACGACAAAAATTTCTTGGTTTGCTTTGTATGTAGACGTAAGGTGGACTTCCACTGATCGGACCTCTTGATCAGAACAAAAATGGGCTCGTGTGATCCTCTACCAACCTCTGGATTAAGCTGCTTCATGATGGCCTTGAATTTTTCTTCCCCCGAGTTCGACCACATTCCAGGATGGATGCCAGAGTTTTCCCAGACCTGGGGAGAAGGGAAGAAGGATACATACTTGAATTGCCCAGCTCTGCCACTTGTGAGAGCTGTAGGAACTTGCATTAAAATGGAACGGGACACAAAGGTATCACTCACAACAATCCAAGATGAAAAATCCACACAAGAGTTGGATCTCACCTTCTGATACATAAGTACAAACTCTTCCCCTGCAACTTTCCATCACAGGCCATAGCGCAACATGTCAGGAGAGGGTCCCTCCAATAGCTCATCTAGGGTGATATACAGGGAGCAGATCCGGCTGAGTATTCCTCCTCGAAGCACAGCAGCTTTCACACGTTGCTGCATCAGCAATAGCTTGACATTGTCCTGGTACGCATGGAAGTCCAAGTGAGACGGCTTGAAGTTGCCGGGCCTAACTTTGGGGTTGAAGAGGGGAGAGGGAACAACACGCGGAGGGATCGTTTTTTCTTTCTTGACAAAGAGGTGGACACGGTATCCATGCTGACATGCCTGCCGAACAACATCCTCCAACGATGGTCCCCATGCTTCCCGAATACACTGTGTGACGGCGATCGGAGACTCTAGGAACAAGACCCACGGTTTAATGTATAGGCTAGACGTTGGGGTTACAGTGTACCCCTCCAAAGTCCCAGAGACGTCGTCCCAGGTAAGCTTCATATGTTTGAACGTGAAGTAGCCAGGGTTGTCACGAAGCAACGCGGAGTTCTTCAGGTCCCAGAACTGGCCAGGGGGTGCGGAGCCTTGGGATATCAGCGTCACCACATGACGCACTGCCAGTTCACATGATTTGCGGGCGACTGCGTTTTTTTCCATGAGAACCCTTGCTACATCCTCGATGGAAAGCATATCGGCAGCTGGGGAGACAAACCCATGCTTTAAAGCATCGGCGATGGCGTTGACGTCTAGACCGTAGCGTCCATAAACCAGTATGTCTAACTCGGGCGTGATAACCTCGGTGGCACGTGAAAACAGAATCGCCCGCTTGTCATGGCTGGAACGAAGAGAGGTCACGGGTAGACTAGAGACGAGATCTGATTGAGTAGGCGGTGGGTCGGGTTCTCTAGTAGGCTTTTCTTCTGATATCCTTTGTTTCGCTAACATTTTGGAGAGAGTCAAGTCGCGTGGGAGAGTGCGATCAACCTTGTCCGATGTCTACAGCAGACGTCAAATCGTCACGCAAGCAGAGACAGAAAGAACCCAAACCCCAGCCCGCTCAGAGTCAGAGTGTCGCCACACGCCTCAAGACCATCGTCCGCCGTCTCCCGCCCAACCTGCCAGAGGACGTTTTCTGGCAGAGCGTCCAAGCGTGGGTCACCGACGACACCGTCTCTTGGAAGTCCTACTCTCCCGGAAAATGGCGTATGAAGCGGTGCGTCCCTAGAAAGAGACAGGGCGAGTCGCAGTATTCAGATCCTGCGTGAAACAGACCAAACAAGGAGGGTATACCCTCCCGTGCGTACATCGCTTTCAAGAACGAGGAACAGGTAGCCATGTTTAGCCGCGAATACGACGGTCATTTGTTCAGAGACAAGGCGGGTACGTTTGCCTGAGGGGTTTACTCTACCACTGGTTCAGAGGGAGCTGACTGCACCATCGTATATATGTCCCTAGGCAACGAATCACAAGCTATCGTCGAATTCGCACCGTTTCAAAAGGTGCCTACTGAGAAGAAGAAGGCGGATGCACGGAACAACACGATTGACAAAGGTCTCGTCTTACTCGATTCACATCTGTCGAGTACACTCGCCTAACGCTCGCTCTTTTCCCAACTAGATGAAGATTACTTGTCTTTTTTGGAGGTGCTCAATAACAGTCAAAAGGCCGAGTCTGTCTCACTCGAAGCGCTGGGTGAGTAGCTGAATGATGTTTGTCTTGCATCGGCCAATCATTATTGGGACGGATAGTTGCTGCGTCCCATCCGCCCCCTCCGCCGACGACAACGCCGCTTCTCGAAGCTCTCAAGGCGGAAAGGTCGGCCCAGAAAGACAGGGAAGCAATTCTCCGCAACCATGCACACTACAAGGACGCCGCCATAGCAAGTGGAGGTAGCTCATCGAAAAAGGAAGAAGCCAAGAAGAAGGCAGCAATGGCTGCTGCTGCCGCTGCGCAAGCCGCGAAATCAGAGCAATCTGCATCATTGAGCAAAAAAGCTAGAAAGGCTGCTGCTGCAGCAGTCGCCGCCGCCGCCGCAGTGCAGAAAACGTCCTCGGCGCAGTCGCAGGACGGACAGGGTCCTCCAACTGGGAAGAGTCAGCAACTTTCTCTTCCTTCAGCTATTGCGCCGTCGTCGCCCGTGAGCGCGAAGTCACCGCCGTCAACGCCTCGACACCGCCACCCAAAGGAGCCACATGGTCGATCACATCACTCTGGCAAGGGCGATAATACTGTCATCGCTAGTCCTTCGTCTATTGCACCTCCTGGTTCTGGTCCGGTGCCGATGATCAAACCAGGATCAAGCCCTGCTACGGTCATGGAACCTACTGCATCCTCTGCGGGTTCCCCAGCACCAGGTCATGGACGTAAAAGCCGACCCACGATTGGACTAGGCAGGCAGTTCGAAGCGGCTTTGAATAATGCTGGTGTTGCTGTCGTTGCAGGATCCGGTGGCGATCGGAAGAAGCGAGACAAGGGGCACAGTGGCAGTGGTGCCGGTACTGAGTCTGCGGGTGGTGGTACATCCGGAGGTGGTAAGGGTGGGAGAGGTGGAGAATCTGTTCCCAGTATTTTGCAGCGCCCGGAGGCCGTCGGGACTGGCGGTCAACCAGACCTGGTGACTATGCAACTGCCACAATCGCCACGAGGGACAGAAGCTTCGGTATTAGCATCGACTGTGCAGACGGAAGGCGGCAGCAGTGCCCCAAGGGGTGGAAGAAGAGGCAGGGGTCGTGGACGCGGTGGGCATCGTGGGGGTTAGATTCGCTGCTCGTGTGTACGTGGTGGTGACACGTACTTTTTTCAGACTGAAAACTGATCGCACGTCTTGTTTCTCAGATTCGAGTGCACGCAACGTGCTCGCAATATGTGGCCGCCGACTGTGTGTCGAATGGCTTACATATTTGCAGTACTGGGTCTTATGGATCTCGGCACGCTCTGCGTCGACTATCTGCAGGCCGCGATGTACGGTCACTGAAGAATGTGGACGGAGAACCTCCGAGTGATTTTTTCTCTCTCTATCTTTTCTTGCAGACTCGGATGATGGATGACGGAGTGGTCTCGTTGACACATGGACGCCTGCACCTTGTACCGGCCCATACGGTGTAGCCATGCCGGTCATCTTATGTTTTTTTACTTGGCAATGAAAAATGACTTGACTGTTGTATTAGAGCAAAAATGGTATACGATGATCTAGTTCTACACAGCGTTGGGGGTATGATGAATGCCTTCAAACGTACGCGCTGACGTGTCTGTACGTTTTAATTTCTATGTTTGTTGTTTCACCGGTTTCGTCAAGGGGGTAGAGATCTAATATTATCCGCCATAGTAACCCAGAAATATTAACCCGCTTGACATACCCAACTGCGAAAAAGAAAGCAAAAACCAGCATTGTGCCCACTTTTTTTTTCAGAAAGACGACATCGAGAAAAGAAGACGACCAAAGATGGACAGACAACGCCAACGAAAGGATGTGTATAAATATGGATTACTCAAGAACAGCGAAGATATCAAGAGTGTTCAAAGAAATCAAAGGAAAGAGGCCCCAACGAGTGCGGCGATAAGAGCAACGAGGCCGGTAGCCATGACAGGTTTGGCGGCACCATTAGTCGACTTTGACGAGGCAGTCGAGCTTGCTTTGGCCGCAGTCGATGCGGCTGCCGGAGTGGTAGCAGCACCGGTCGCCGAGCCCGTTCCCACGGCGACGGAGGTCGCTCCACCAATAGGAGCCGTGGACTGACCGTTGATCTCCGCTTGAACGGTTGAGTTGAAGGTCCCGGACATGCCACTCAGGCTGCCGGAATAGTTCGAACAGAGAAAGAACGCGAGAAGTCATCCATCAACAAAAATCTCAACAGGGTCGTGTTACCACACACCTAAATTTGGCTGAGAAGGCTTCTTCAGGGTATTGAGGCGAAGAAGGGTTCATGTACGACAGCGAGGTAACGCGAATAAAGCTAGCGCACAAACACGTTCAGCGTTCAGTGGACGAGTTAACAAGGGCCACGCATGCTCACTATTCGTTGCTGTTAGGCCCGATGGTAGGGTCGGGTGTGTAGGTGACGGACGATATCTGGCTGACGTTCACGTTGGCTGCGATGGTCTGGAGGGGAGTCTAGGGAAACCGAATAAGCGGCCAGTTGAAAATTGCAACGCGACACAGCGACACACCTGTTGGAGCGCGTTCCCGACGTAAACGATGATAGACGCATTGCCAAACAGGAAGAGGGACGGGGCATTGCCATCGTCTATCCAGCTGACGGTTGCTGCTGTTCCAGCAGGCAAAGTGGTAGTAGAAATTGGGTTTGTGATCTAATTCATGGGTCAACATGGCTGCCAACACGTCAAATAATGTGGATAGCATACGAAAACAGTTGCCAACGCCGAGGCAGCAAGAAAGAGGGGGACGATAGCAGAGCCAAACATTTTGAGAGAAATGACAGTGATGGAAAGGAGTGTGGGGGGGAAGTAGTTGCAAAAACGTT
>JBBPTK010000950.1:0-10345 GCA_038094135.1 Spongiforma cf. squarepantsii
CGAGTGTGCATTTTGACTGGTGTCGCCGGATCGGGCAAGTCGGCGGTTGCACATTCGATCGCCAAAATGTTTGATGGACAAAAGCGACTAGGCTCGTCGTACTGCTTCTCCCGTTCTGACACCAGACGCAACCCGGAAAATCTTTTCAGTACCATTGCGCGTGATCTCACGGATCATGACCCACAGTACAAGTCTGCCCTTTGGGAGCTCGTGAAGGACAATCGAGCGCTCCGCTTGTCGACGTCACCCTCAGGCCAGCTCAAAAGCTTTATTGTTGCACAGAAAGACCATCTCCGCCCTATCGGACCCTTGATCATCGTCATCGACGCGCTCGACGAGAGTGGTGAACCGTTTAATCGCAAAACACTTCTGCGGGCCATCTCCGAACAAATTAATGACAACTCTCTACCGAGTAATCTTCGCTTCCTCATCACCGCTCGACCTGAGCCTGACATCCTCGCTGCATTTCCGTTAGGCCCATACCTTGTCCATAAAAACATGGCTGATATTGTGGACGATGTCATCGACAAAGATATCCACCAATTCATATGTCATTCCCTTCGGCAGTTCCAGGACCTAGACACTGAGTGGCCCAACCAGGAGTGGGCCCAACTCCTAGTCCATGAATCCCAGCATCTCTTTCAGTGGGCATCCACTGCATGCAATTTCATTGAATTTGGTGCTACAGGACTCAACCTACCTGCATGTCTGAAGATGCTTTTGTGGAATGACAACTCCATAATGCAAAACAACACCTCTGCAAAGGTCCAACCCCCACGCAATGAGTTATATAAGCTTTACAAAACAATACTGGACCACATATTTGAGTATGCAGAAGCTCAGGAACATTTTCGAGAGGTGATGGCTGTAGTGCTTGCACTCAAAGAACCTCTATCACTTGCATCCCTGTCTGTCCTTTTCAAATCAAACAAAGACTTTGACATCAAATCTATCATTAAACCCATGGGATCGTTACTTGATGGAGTTGTTGATGAAGAGAAGCCCATCAGGCTACTCCATACCTCTTTCAGAGATTTTTTATTAGACAAATCCCAGAATTCTACCTTTTTTGTTGATATCCAGCCATTGTATTCTCTAAAGCTGGGGAAAGCATTGCTAGCATGCATGGAAGACATGCTGAAGTTCAACATCTGTGGTCTCACTGAAGCTCACAAGTTCAATGCTGCTGTCCCTGGTCTATCTGAGAGGGTGAAAGAAGCCATTCCACCCCACTTGGTATACTCATGTCAATACTGGATGGTCCATCTGGAAGATGTTGAGTACACTGAAGTGTTGTTGGAAGAGATCACATCATTCTTCAAAAGGTTTTTGCCATATTGGCTTGAAGTGATTAGCCTCCTCTCAATTTCATCCCCACTGGTGTTTATTATATCTGCCATGAAGAGTTGTCAAATCCTGAGAACATGGGCCAAGGTATGATGATTATGTGTGATAATGAAACAGGAATGAAAGCATTATTAGGGCTCAGAGACTTCCATGCTAGGATCAGAAGCATACCAATTCATCCAAGTGTTTTCTCCAGTTCTTATAAAATCTACAGCCCATCTATATCTGTCTGCTATACCTCAAACCCCTTCTGGTTCTCCTCTTTGCAAACTGTGGACTAATGCATTGCAAAGACCTGTTTCCATTATTTCAAAATACCCGGTCAGCTGGCCTGCAGAAATTCATACATTAGAGGGGCACTCAGGTCCAGTTTTGTCTGTTGCCTATTCACCTGATGGAACCAATGTTGTCTCTGGCTCAAGGGACAATACTATTAGAATTTGGAATGCAACCAATGGTCAGCTTGTGGCAGGTCCACTGGAAGGGCACTCTAA
This sequence comes from Spongiforma cf. squarepantsii, assembly GCA_038094135.1. NCBI lineage: Eukaryota > Fungi > Basidiomycota > Agaricomycetes > Boletales > Boletaceae > Spongiforma > Spongiforma cf. squarepantsii. The sequence goes on from JBBPTK010000950.1 coordinate 1,842, forward strand.
TACAGTTTGGTCTGTTGCCTATTCACCTGATGGGACCCATGTTGTCTCTGGCTCAAGGGACAAGACTATTAGAGTTTGGAATGCAATCAATGGTCAGCTTGTGGCAGGTCCACTGAAAGGGCACTCTAATACAGTTTGGTCTGTTGCCTACTCACCTGATGGGATCCATGTTGTCTCTGGCTCAAGGGATAACACCATTAGAATTTGGAATGCAGTCAATGGTCACCTTGTGGCAGGTCCACTAGAAGGGCACTCTGATTCAGTTTCCTCTGTTGCCTATTCATCTGATGGAACCCATGTTGTCTCTGGCTCAAGGGACAATACTGTTAGAATTTGGAATGCAGTCAATGGTCAACTTGTGGCAGGTCCACTGGAAGGGCACTCTGATTCAGTTTCCTCTGTTGCCTATTCACCTGATGGAACCCATGTTGCCTCTGGCTCTTGGGACAAGACCATTAGAGTTTGGAATGCAACTAGTGGTCAGTTTGTAGCAGGTCCACTGGAAGGGCATTCCTCTTCAGTTTTGTCTGTTGCCTATTCACCTGATGGAACCCATATTATCTCTGGCTCTTCAGACAACACCATTAGAGTTTGGAATGCAACCAATGGTCAGCTTGTGGCAGGTCCACTGGAAGGGCACTCTAATACAGTTTCATCTGTTGCCTATTCACCTGATGGGACCCATGTTGTCTCTGGCTCTTGGGACAACACCATTAGATTTTGGAATGTAACCAATGATCAACTTGTGGCAGGCCCACTGGAGGGGCACTCTTCTTCAGTTTCATCTGTTGCCTATTCACCTGATGGGACCCATTTAATCTCTGCCTCAAGGGACAACACCATTAGAATTTGGAATGCAACCAATGGTCAGCTTGTAGTGGGTCCACTGGAAGGACACTCCTTTTTTGTTTCATCCATTGCTTATTCACCTGATGGAACCCAAGTTGTGTCTGGCTCTTGGGACAAGACCATTAGAGTTTGGAATGCAACCAATGGCCAACTTGTGGTGGGTCCACTGGAAGGGCACTCCTCTTTTGTTTCATCTGTTGCCTATTCACCTGATGGAGCCCATGTTGTGTCTGCCTCTTGGGACAAAACCATTAGAGTTTGGAATGTAACCAATGGTCAGCTTGTGGCAGGTCCACTGAAAGGGCACTCTCAGTTAGTTTCATCTGTTGCCTATTCACCTGATGGAATCCAAGTTGTCTCTGGCTCAGATGACAAGACCATTAGAGTTTGGAATGCAACCAATGGACAGCTTGTGGCAGGTCCACTGGAGGGGCACTCTGATTCAGTGTTTTCTGTTGCTTATTCACCTGATGGGATCCATGTTGTCTCTGGCTCAAGGGACAAGACCATTAGAGTTTGGAATATAACCAGTGGACAGCTTATGGCAGGTCCACTGGAAGGGCACTCTGATTCAGTTTTATCTGTTGCCTATTCACCTGATGGGATCCATGTAGTCTCTGGCTCAGAGGACAAAACCATTAGAGTTTGGAATGCAATGAATGGTCAGCTTGTGGCAGGTCCACTGGAAGGGCACTCTGATTCAGTTCAGTCTGTTGCCTATTCACCTGATGGGACCCATGTCATCTCAGCCTCTTCAGACAGGACTATTAAAGTTTGGAGAACTGCTGACCTTGCCCTTTACAATCACCTTGTCATGCAAGATGGCTGGATTCAATCCTCTGATGGTGCCTGTTTTCACTGGATTACCCCATGGAACAGGGAACATATTTTTTTCCCTTTTTCCAGCTTATCTTTAATTATATCTCCTACAAGAACTTGTCAATTTTATGTTAATACTACAATATTTCCATAGCATATATATTTCATTGCTACTTTTCTTCCTATTTAATTTGTTGTTCTTACTGTTCATGTTACAATTGAGGTCAATATATGTATATACTGTATCCTGACAACCAAGGAATGCATAAAGCACTGCAAAAGTCCTGGCTGTTCAGTCCATCATGGATTGGGGTAGAACACATTGAGTGGTATGACTCTGCAAATGCAACAGTCAAACTGGTATAACACAATACATATAAGCCTGATAATACAGTAACAATCACAGAACAATTGTAGAACATGTATACACAGGGCATTTATGGTGGAAGGAAGAGAGAAGAAAGGGAGGATTCCAGAGTGGAATCAATGTGACCAGAAGAGTTCATGTTTGTTTGTCAGTTTTCAACTAACTTATATCAAAACACAGAATAGACAATACAGTAAAAGAGATCACTTAGAATCAAACATGTATAAAGCTTGCATCCATTCTTACTGATCATATATCTGATCCTCTGGATCATAGCTGGGGAACATGCTGCTCTCAGTTTTATGCAAGAAAAGAGAGCCAACATACAAGGCATCTACCCGTGATGTTTTCCCCCCTCTCTGTGGCATCTAGGGTGAGACAGCATTGTTTCAGAGTCACAAATCACGTTCTGGTTGGAGAGATGAAAGGGGGAAGCTCCGAGCCTCTGACTGTTTCCTTTCTAACAACTGCACGTGTAGAACGAGCCAAGGGCGCAAAAGAATGCAGAGTATCTTGAATGATCTCAGAGATGATGTGCTGTGCGTCCCTTGCCCGAGATACGGTACCAGAACCAATCGACACACCTGGATCTCGATGAAGTGGATTCTAAATGATGCACTCATGTGCGTGCACCATCACGGTCGTGTTTTATACAACAAAACCCGTGGGTCTGCGACACATTCTGAGCTATTCGGAAGTGATATGAGTGGTATTGCTGTACCTCTCCTACTGGACGGAATATGTATGAGAAATGAGGGTCTTAGTCGAGTATGCAGCATGTTACGAACCACGAGGTCCGTCATCCATCACAAGCATCACCTCGCGCCCTAAGGAAGTAATCTCTCAACCAGCCAGATCAACTTTACGTTTTCAGTCATCCGAACCATAGCGGACGTACCTTTCCGATCTAACAGGAAATGTGTTGTCCTTCGTTGTTTCGATGGCACCTTGCGAGTACTACCGGACGTCTTCCCTGATCTGGGGGACATGAAGAGAGGAATGTAAAGAAAAGAAGGATGCGACAAATATTGAGGAATAAAATCGTTCGCCAAGGTTTAAACCCGGTCAATCTCGATCAGGGTCAGCGCTGGCATCATACACATTTATCAGTACCTCGGTGGAAGATAATGAACAGAATACGTGCTGAGGTTGTTCAGTGCCAGGCTTGAAATAACGACGAGATTGGGACGCAATCTAGTGTAAAGTAGACACCTACGAGAGTTGCCATCAGAACCGGCGCCGGTTTATCGGATGACATGTGAATCATTCACAGAGGTCGACTGGCTGAGAAGTGCCGAGGGAAGAACGGTTTCGCCAAAATAGCCGACACAGGAATGGCCTAAAATATTGATTGGTCAGGGGTTGATTAGAGGTTCACCTGCTTGATTTTCGTCTACCAATGACTTCAGCTGTGGACTAGTTTTACGCCTAGTTTTCGACTGGTGAGTTGACCCGAATTCGCGTCTGTTTGGCATTGTTTGAAACACTCTTTCTTCTTCGCTTTCAACATCCCACCGACGAATTGCCAGATGAGAAGATTGTACGACTGGTAAGTGTATCGTGCTTTCCAAGACAAACAGTCGATTTCAATTACCTTACAGACGTATGCCATTCTAGCCCGAAAAATTCTGTCGCCGGCTTTCTTCCTGCTTGACGGTCTCTTTATCGTCGTCTCCACCATTTGAAGGCAGCGGCGCCCGGACGACGCTGCTCCCATGTTCCAGTCATACATCCGATGTCAATGGTATTCGAGTTCTATCAGGATCTCACCTGGTCCACGTAGGCAGTAGAGACCAAGTGTGTTTTGACGTGAGTCGAGGAGACAATTCTATGACATGTTGCACACCTATTTTGGCAATTCTACACAACGTGGACGGGATTGGGTCCTAAGGGCTGGTTTCATATCGCGGGAGCCTGAGGGGATTGGCAGAAGGTTAACAGTAAGTATATTTGCCGTCTTATTGGTGTCAGATGATTTACAAGACGCAGGTAGTCATTTTTCTGAGACACGAGTTCTATTCCAACCGTCTTTTGTCAGTGTACAAAATCCTGCAATATATTGTTGTTTTCTTTCTCGGCCTTCATGCAGTGGATCAAGATTTCTGGGATGATTACTCGATCGCAATGCAATGATTCGGCCTATCGGTGAATTGGCCACCTTCTACATTGGTTCCTCCGAAAGTTTTTTTCCCGTGTCTTAATGCGACTCATCGGAACAACCATGACTCCGATAGGCTACCAATGAAATGCTAACAAATACCAGCGATTGCGGTCGACGCCACGGAAGCGGGCCAGGAGATGATTATGATCACACCCAGACCGGATTGACAAGGTCTCTTATCATCGCGTCGCTTATGCTTGCGCGCCACCAGGGACCTTAAGTTCACATGTCGTTGGAACATCCCGTCGAGACAAGGGACCTTGCTCATGATCCGGCTCGAATGGCGATACATAATGTTGACACAGAAGGCCCCAAGAGACAGACATGAGAACAGGTGTTATAAAACGTAGAGAAAACGTGACCCATTATTAACGTGGTCGGCCGCCAAGAGTGCCATGGAGGACACGAGCAGTTGCAAGGGGGACAACGTGTGGCTGCGCGAGGACGAGGGGGATGGTGAAGCACCGGCTTCTACTCATGCGCGCGGGGACAATTACTACGTTACTTAACGTTACGGCTCTCCATTCGTACGGAAATGTGTACACAATTCCCAAAGATATTCAGAGAATGGCCAATGGTTGTACATCTACCTTAGACTGATTTTGCAGGAAGGCGAGAGCGGGAAACTAATTCTGACGGGACAAGCCTTTCGCATGGTGTGACCACGTCGACATACCGCTTAAGCATACGGCTGGTATATCAACTCTCCCCAAAAACCAAGTTTGACATCTCCCACCGACATACATCAGCATGACCACCTCCCTTGATCACCTCAAGTAAACCCCCGATTTTTGAAGCAGCCAAAAAACCCGTATGGACGAGACGTACATACGCTTGAATTGCTGGATCGGTCTGGATCGTTCTTGTTCTTCGTGTACGCAGGGTAGATAGGACTGGGTACTAGCAGATGGTGTGGGTCTTTGCTGCGATGTATCTGCGCAAGATGGATCAGAACCATCATACTGTCATGATCAGTTTTTGGAGAAGCCTTCACAAGATGGCGGAGGAAATGATCGTGTACTCTTGTGATGACGGTAAAAGAGTAGAGGGTAGTCTCCTGGTTACGTAATGCTAATGCACCATTTTTTTTTCTCTTCTCAACTTGAAATGTTGCAACGCTGCTTCTCGATGATATCGAAAAGTCCGGTTAGGTAGCCTTGACCCTAGCAAGACGTCTCCAAGACCTTGTCACTCCAATGTCAAAGACCAGGGCAGTGGAACTCTTCGCGCCGCCAACACATTCATTCTTGACTCCGCGTTATCAAGTATTGACTCAGCTGTCGGATGGATTCCCCTAGGAGCTAGTTTCTATCTTTGCAGCGTTGTCCGTACGTCGTGTTTTCTTCTGTATATCAACCGACTGACGCTTCACCCACAAGTACGCTTAATTTGATTCAGTGTGCTTACACTTACATCTAATCCGCCAACTTCGACGTTGACCATGGCGGTTAGATTTTCCAATTCCCAGCAGATGATCGACCTCGAAAACGCACCCTTGAATGGCAGCTTTCTGGTGAAGACCCTCGCGCTGTCCTTGGAACCTAGTATACATACGTGCAAAGAAGGCATCATCTTTTTCGCTTAATTCCTGTTTATTTTGCTCACATGGCAATGCACATAGGGGGAAGTTGTGTTCGTCGCTATTGGGGCAGGTACCATCGGGTCGTAAATAGTTCAACTCTCCAACGACCCAATCAATGGACAGCTTATTCTTTTTTCTCTTTAGCTGCGTCATTCAACTCGTGAAATGAGATGGCATGAAAGTTATCCGTACAGACAAGGTTGAGCTCTTGAACGAACTCGGCGTGGACGTGGCGCTCAATTACAAGAAGACAAAATGTCCGAGATCTTGAACAAGGAAGGCCCTATTCATGTGTATGTCCTCATTTCTGACGTTTGCGTAGATGTTCTGACTGGAGAGTGCAGCTACTGGGACAACGTAGGTAGCAAATCATTCGAGGCTGCGCTAGGTGGAGCTACCAAACATCCACAGTTTATCGTCAGTCTATTCACTGCTTTTCGCCTGTATGCGTGTTCATTGTTCACAGGTGTGTGGAATGATATTGGACTATGCAGGTGACCAGATCGATTTCGGTGAGCGACGTTAGATATTTGACAGAAAATGACCACTGAGAATGGATCGTGTAGTACTTGGTGACCGTGATCCCAAAGCAAATCTCAATCCAATGGTTCACCGTGAACTTCCTCTCAGTACATGGAGACGTTTATGCGGGAAGTACACACTCTGGTCGCAAGCAAGGAGTTGCTGTTCGGAGAGGATGCCACTGGGGGGTTTGAGGCGGCATTTGACAATTTTCTTTAGGTGCGTTTATCGGAAAGGGCGTTGTAGTGACGGACAAGTAGCTCGTTCGTTGGCTCTCGTGAACTCCGAACTTCAAAGCGTTCTTACTACATGGTGTAATGATCACTTTCTGACATCAAGACGGAAACTGGCCGGTGGTCGACGATGGGATCCAAAACTACAGGTGTCATGATTTTCGAATATGTGCACCATAAGAACGAGGTCGATGCAGGAGTCTGCAATCATGTCATTGACCGACGAATTTCCTCCAGAGCCCATTCCATCCCTTCCTCCACCTCTTTTGACTGCCCTCCACGAACGCACGCAGGACGTGCTTTCTTACCTCGTCAAAACGGACTTGATATCCAACTTCTTCAACAAATCTGACGTGCTCGTGCGCTTTCGGGATGCCATCAAACCGTCGAGTGGCAGCATTCAGCCTAACGATCTTGATACTTTGTTTGAGGTCTTTCACGACCATGTTCCTCTCACCATCTACGAGCACTACCATCCCTTCGTGTCTCGTCTGTTCGAAAGACCCTGCAGGATGTCGTCTATCGAGAACTTCATGTCCCCAGGCTTTCCAGATTTCATCGCTCATCCGTCTGGCACGTCCTCGGGTCTGACGAAATACTTTCCCAAGTACCATCATCCCGAACACATGTCCCCTCGACGTCAGATATGATGAAGGCATCGAATCCAGTCAGCCGGTCCGGAGGGAAGAACTGCATCGTTTACTCTCTCCGACATCGTCAAGTAGTCGAAGTTATGGACGAAGCCGGGGATATCAGACTGAAAATGCCAGCGTGCTTGATGTCAACGGGCACTATTCGAAACATGGTGCGTGATTTGAACATAAATCATTTACTCTTGACGTCACTAGAACCATCCATCAGCATGCCGATGGTGTCGGACGTGCTTTACCAGAAAACGAGGGGTACGCAGTACTTGTAAACCGAAGATCAGATTGATCTACCACTGTTGATCTAGTCCCAAGCCATTCATCACCACTGGCCGCATCCTCCATCTCCAACTATAAGTCTTTCCTATTCGTGCATGCATTGTTTGCACTGCAGGAACCCAACGTCGAGCTCATCAACACGATGTTCAGCACCATCTTCCGCGACTTTTACCACGTCATCCACGAGGAGTAGGATACGTTGGTCGAATGCATCGATGACGGGTCAATTCCGGATCTAGTTGGCGTTGGGGATCTCAAAGACAGGCTCCTGGTAAGTAGACACGTGCGAGAAATGGGCGATGTAGCTGTATCTCAAATTCGGTTCTCATCATTGGACAGCCGTTTTTGCATCCGAGTCCTGAACGCGCCTCGGAACTCCGCGAGATCCGCAGATTCTGCGGGAGGGTGCAGTCCGAGTCACTCGGAGGATATGGCCTAGATTGCGTGTCGTTGTTGCCATCTCGAGTGGGCCGTTCCAGACGGTCGTCCCTGAGCCAAGTATCTTTCGTCATTACAACCGACCACTGATCTTGCGTGAAAGCAAGGATTGCTCAAAGTCTTGATCAGATTCGGCATTGGATTGGACCAGAGGTCGAGTTGCGCACACTAGGAATCGACTGCAGTGAGGCTTCCGTGGCGCTCGCATACGACCATCGAGACGTCAGCTTGTATAATATCGTTGGATCGGATGACATCGTCGAGTTTCTGCCGGTAGAGACTCCGGAGGAATCCAAGCATGTCACCCAAACGGTGCTTTTCGTTCCCGTTGCCTCTCGATCTACTAAGATCTGACGCCATTTGCTGTTTTTCAAGGCCGAGGTTGGAAAGAGGTACGAGGTTGTGTTGACGACAAGAGATGCGCTCTGGCGGTACCGTCTCGGGGATGTTGTTGATATCATCGGCTTCGATCCGCGCAATGGGCAACCAGATACGTTATGCCGAGGTTCGTTTAGGGTTGTCGTTCCTTCCCAGCAGATCCCTTGTCGCTCGCCCGGGTTTTTCATAACAGCGACGAGGGTGGGTACAACAAGGAAGGCTCTAGAAG
>JBBPTK010000951.1:0-10338 GCA_038094135.1 Spongiforma cf. squarepantsii
CCTAATGTTTCATAAATTGCTTCTTATGTGTGAGGACTTTGTGTTTGTCACTATCCAAGAACATAGCATCATTGACATAGATGACATGAATGATGATGGTATTTCCTTTGAACTTGTAATAAGTTCCAGGATCAACACTAGAGTGTTTAAATTCCATTTCCACCAGGGATTTGCGGAGTGCTTTATTCCATTGTATGGCAGCTTGCTTAAGGCCATATATCACTTTCTTCAATCAACAGACTAAATTCTTTTGACCTTTGACTTTGAAACCTTGGGTTGAACCATATAGAGTTCTTTGTCTAGCTTTCCAAAAAGGAAAGCTGTCTTGACATCTAGAGCTTCAATTTCCCAATCATGAAGGGCAGCTAGAGACAAGAGAAGTCAGAGGGTTTCAAATCTTGCAACTGGAGAGAAGGTTTCTTCATAGTCAATTCCAAAAATCTGTGTAAAGCCTTTTGCAATGAAATGTGCTTTGTATCAGCCCTCAGGGAATTTCTGGTTTGGAGGTTTCTTGACATATAGCTATCTCTCTTTGATGGCCTGATGTCCTTTTGGTAGTAGTACCAGATCCCAAACATTCCTTTCCTTGAAGGAATTTATCTCCTCCTGCATAGCAACATTCCACTTGGCTTGCTCACTTTGTGGAAGTTTGAGAACATCCCTGTATTGTTTAGGAACATCCTTAGCTTGTATTGCTGCATTGAGATAATGTTTGATCCACTTATTTGAAAAGGGTTCTGTGTCCACTTTGAGAGATTCATACATATCCTCTGGATTGTTATCAAGATTGGTCAGTTGTGAAGGTGTCTTGATGGAAGTCAGTTCAACAGGTTGTTGAATAGAAATAGAGCTATCTTTCTCAATGTCAACAGGACATTTGTCACCATAGACATTGTCTGAAATAATCCTGGGTTTAGGATTTCTACCAGATTGATGAAGTTCTTCAGAACAATCATGGTGTGGTCTAGTGCAAAACTCAGCAGTAGATTCACCATGTTCCTGAGATGGTGATAACTAGACTTGAGGAGTGAGTGGAGGAACTTGAAAGATTCTCTATTTCTTTTGTCAAAGATCTCTTTCCTTCTGCATACGACCAGTGTCTTTGAGTTTCTTCTTAACTATATGACAATCAGATGGATGGATATGTGGTGAATCATCCAGTTTCTTTCTTCTAGTAGCTAGATGAGTGGATGAGAATGTTTTCTGTGGAAGTGGAGAAGTAGGAGGTGGTGAAGGTGATGATGAAGACTCTAAAACAGGAGTAAGTGATCTTGGTTCCCAATTGGGATTCCAGTGTTCAGATAAGTCATCATCTTCTTCCTTCTTTAGTCCAGAAGTTCATTCTTTCTCTAGAGGATCTGGTTGATTGGGAGTATTACCAAAATATGGATAAGGATAGGGGTAAGGATAGTAGATGTCTCGATTTGGAGCTGCAGACTCTGTTAACACTGAGCTCAAGTTCCTAGTAACCACAAAGCTTGAGGAGGATCTCACGAAGAGTCGTGTCACTCAAGTAAAGGTTATGAATGAGAGGGGATTCTCTTAGTCACTTTTTCAGACTAAGGTCACTAGAATACTGAGCTATAATTGCACAGAACTAGCTTAGAGTTACAAGTACAAAATGTATGGTTTTTATATGTACAGACTAAGTGCATGGACCAAGACAGAAATAGAAGGTATAGTATACAAGGTGGAAATAGGATGAAGGCCTCATGTATCCGAAACAGAGAAGCATGGAAGATACATGTGTTGTTGAAACATGTACTGAGGTAATGGATGAAACAGAGAAGCATAGAAGATACACGTGTTGTTGAAACATGTACTGAACTAGTGGAATAAACAGATAAACAAATCAGAATAGAAGGTGTAGATGAGAGAAATGAATGTCCAAGTCTACCACCCTGATTGACACCCAGGAGGTATCCAGCACACAACTCTGTGTTTTGACGTGAACTGTAACAAACTCTCTATGAGACTCTTTCTCCTTTGGTAAGGGTTCATCAGATATGTTAGAATCAGGTTGTTCATCTTCAACTCTGATAGGGTCAGGTCTGTCTTCTTGTTCCTTGGAACAATATGGGAAGGATTCTTTATCAAACAACACTTGTGTTGCTATCACAATTCATCTTTTCTCCTTAGACTAGAAGTGATATCCTTTAGTGTTAGATTCATAACCAAGAAATACCATTTCTTCTGATTTCAGTGATAGTTTTCCAGTTCTATCTTCAGGAGGGATGAACACATATGCCTTGGATCCAAATACTCAAAAATAAGATATGTCTGGTTTCTTGCCTAAAAACTTCTTGATGGGTGTAGACCATTGATGTCTCCTCATAGGTTGATGATTATAAATGTGTAGGGCACAGTCAACAGCTTGTTTCCAGAAAGTCTTTGGAAGACATGCCTGATGATGCATTGCTTCTGCTTTATCAAACAAAGTGCAATTAAATCACTTTGCTTGACCATTCTGTTGAGGGGTCCTTGGAACACTTGTTTGATGGGTAATATCTCTAGATGAGAGGAATGATTGAAATTGGTTACCCAAGTATTCCCCCCCACAATCAGAATGTATAGAGGTACAGGAAGAACCTGTCTGGAATTCAACCCATGTGAGCATGTTTTTGAAGTGTTGAGCAAAAGCACCCTTGTTCTTCAGGTAAGAGCATAAAGCATAACCAGAGTAATCATCAGTAAAGGTGAGGATATAGATGGAGTGGTCAATCACTTGTGGGCAAATAGGTTCCATGAGGTCTGTATGTATTAGGCCAAGAATCCTATCAGATCTTTTATCAGATGGACAGAAAGACTGATTGGTCATCTTCCTCAAAGCACATCCTTTACAAGGAGATATGGACAATGGAAGGGTAATCTGTGGAAAGCCTTCCAGATGTGGAGTAGTGACACAAAGGGTGTTCTTTGCAGTGTGTCTGAGACATTGGTGCCAAAGGTGGTAGGAATTTTTCTTTGTCAGAGAATAAACAGACCTTGACATCAGATTGATCAGTGTGGACTGAAACCAATGAAGATTGTTATTTGGAGATAAAGCACTAGCCTATATCACCAAATTATCCTCTGTGTCTCAAAGTTGTGTCATGTTATTTTCCACTAGTAAACAGTGGTAACCAGCCACTATAAGGGTATTCAGGGAAAGTAGGCGATGTGATGCTGATGGCATATGCCAGACATTCTCTAGAGTAATGGGATGTCCAGGTTGTTGTTCAATGATGATTTCACCAGGAACAAACATGGGTACCTTGGAACCATTTGCAACTGTGGCAAAGTGTTGGTTCTGTTCAAGATAGATGAAGTCATTAAAGTAAGGAGATATGTGGTCATGCAACCACTATCAATCATCTAGTGGTCTCTTGCAAAATCAGATGTGCATGCAGCACAGTCTTTTTCACACATCAAAGCATAGTAGTCACAAAGTCTATTCTCTAATTCTACCTCATAATAGTACATGTCAGATAATGGTCTCATTCCAGAGGGAGAGTATTTTTGCACAGGTTGTGCAGTTATCTGAGAGGGGAGGATCTCATGAAGAGTCACAATATCCCTTTGTACAGGAGGTAGAAATAGATGAGCCTTATCTAGGGTCTTATGATCATGACTGTGAGAAGAAGGTAGTCCACCAAGGTTGAAAGTGATGGAATGCTTAACCTTCTTCTGCTTTCTCTTTCCTGTCTCCATGGTAGGTTTGGATGGTTTAGTAGAGTGGAGATTTTCTTCAGAACCAAGATGGAAAGGGCTCATTACCACTTATATCCATATGAGTATTAGAGGGTGTTTCATCATCTTCGACATGGTCTTGAAAACAGTCTTCAGGAGGGATCTCTCCTTCTTCCCAAGTAGAGTGCATATAGAACTTTTGATTTTCTTCATCCCAGTAATGGATAAGTGGTTGGTCAGTAGTTTCAACCATATTAGAAATCACCTCATTCACTTTTCCTTTTCTCTTGTCATACCAATGGGCAGATTGTGCACCATTGAATCATTTAGACTTGAAATTCTTGGCTTCTCCTTGACCACAATTGCCCCTACCATGACCTCTAAAAGAGTTGGAAGGGCCAGGATAACTGGTATTCTGGGGTTGAGAGGAAGATGGACCAGACTGTTGGTTTCTCCAAGTGGTCTGTGATGGATTGGGTGGTCCATTGTGAATTAAAGTCTTGTTGGAGGATTGCACACTATGTGATTTGTGATGAGAGGAAGAGGATTGTCCAGGGTTGTTCTGATGGAATAATGAATCAATCATTATCTGCTGACTGACACGATTGGAGATTGTGTCAAGATTGAAGTTAGCATCAGAGACATTATGGACAATATTAGAAATGAAGAGATGTTGGGAAGTAGGAAGATTAGAAAGTGCAATCATTGCCAAAGACTGTCAGGAAGATTTATACCATGTTGTTGAAGATGAGTAAAGAGAGTGGATAACTCTGCTAAGTCATCCAGAGCTTTAGCAGGTCTGATATGAGTTTGAACGGACTAATTAAAGAGACTATATCTGGAAGCATTGTTGATAGAACTGAAGAGTTCTTTCATCTTGTCCCAGAACTTCTTTGCAACAGATGGTTTGGCATTGGCCATAGTCAGCACATAATCATAGGTTGCATAGTGAATGTGGGCATCAATGACAGTGTCTGCCATTATTCCTAGAATCTTTTTATCAACAGGTTCAAACTTGGATTGGTCAGTGGCAGCTAGACCAGAGTAAGTGGTGGTTCCATCTATAATAGACCAAATCATGGTAGTGTTGAAAGCATTCATGATCTTGATAGACCAAGTCTGAGCATAGTTGCTTTGGCCTTTAAGGTAGGAAGTAACTTCCATGACTTTATGAGATTCAAGTTTAATATCCTCTGCTTTGATAATTGACATGACCAATAAGGTGATCAAAGATATGTGCTGTCAAGAACATTGTTAGAATCATCAAACAAATTTGAATACATAACCTGAATCAAAGAGAATGAAGTGCTTGAACTTGGACTTGAAGATCCTTGATTCCCAGCTGCTTGTTGCTGTCTTCTCTTCTCTCTCTCTGCAAGTGATCTTTGTCTCTTCTCCTCTAGTGCTTTCTCAGCATGTCTATTTTCCTCATGTCCTCTCCATGCATTATAGCAAGTCCTCCAGGAAAGTTGTTTCCTTTCCTCTTTCCTTCCTTTAGAAGTCCATCTTCCAACAGTAAGAGTTTTCCTTTCATTGACTTTTGGCTACCAAAATTTCCAGTTCCTTGAAGGATGATGACATATATTTGATTCCCTTTTGATGACTTCCTTGTAAGTCAGGATAGAGCAGAGAGAAGGAATGAAGTCATCTTCTCCTGCATGTTGGCAAACCAACATTTCATGAATCCTAAAATATAAGTCATTAAAATAATGCCAATTCTCCACCAATTCCCCACTCATGGTAATATGAATTGGTCCACAAGAAATATATGGAATGATTAATGACTCATTTGTTGAGAATGAGTTTAGTGTTAAAATTTTTTCCATATATACATGTATATTATGTATGTGTGGAGTCAAGTCATGAAAATACCATGTATCAAATCTAGTAATGGGAAAAACAGAGTGGGGAGTAGAGGCAATAAGAGAGGATAGCATATGAAGTGAATCTGGAATAAGAGAAAGATTGCCAAGAAGAGTAGATATATTATCTTTGTCTAGGAGGGAGTCTCAAGAGAGAATGTTCCTCAGCTCTGTCATAGTTGACATCGAAGCTAAGAAAAGAAGAAACTTCTTTAAGTAAGTGTTCTTTAGCAAGACATTTGTGACAAAGGGAAAAGAAATATCTAGGTAAAAAATGTTGGTTGGGATAAGGATTGGAAAGGAATCTTTTCCTCATTGTCTTGTCAAAGCATCTGTTCCAAGACACTTGGTCTGAAACAAAAGATTCTGCTTCAACAGAGATACAGTAAGTGAAGGTTGAAGGGGAGAAAGAACATCCCTTTTAAAAGAACCATCCTCCAGTGCAAGCTTGTGCACTTGATTCAATCCAAAAATTTCATAGCCTTATCCATGAACCAAATTGATCTCTGCAGCATCTAGACCAGTTAGGGGAAAGGCATGAGCTTTGATAAATGAAGCAAGAGACTCTCCTTAATACATGTACCCATAAATGTCATAGGATAAGCCTATCTCCAGACATCGAAGGACAACTGGAGTAACAATTCAATTAGTTCCATAGGAATGGACTGGATTGATCTGTTCAAGGTCAGGCTGTTGGATCAAGGGACTAATTAGTCTCTTCTCTGCCTGCTTGGTCTCCTGGTTCATCCTCCAAAAACTGTACACTGTGTGTTTCTCTATCTCTCATGATCTTGGCTTCCACAGATCTTGATAGATTGTGTAAGCCTTCTCTAATTCCATTAGATGAAGACCATTCTTCAGCAGAAGAGAGTGGTCTGGACCCAGCTCAACGAATTGGATCGGTGTTTCTCCTTCCACCATGTGGTAGATCTTGAAACAGTTGAGAGGGTTCAGATACTAGTCCAGGTAGAGAAGGTTCTCTACATCAATTCCTTCCTTGATTTGAGGAACAATGTTCAACTAGGGAATCTGGAGAAAAGAGAGAAGAAGAGGAAGAATTTGAGATGCCATTGATAGAGGTATTGTGGCAGAGGATAGCTTCTCTGATCTGATTGTGACCTTTCTAAGAATTGATAGGGTGAGAAGAGAAGGAAGATTGAGAGTGAAGATGAGAAGGAGCTCTGTGATAGGAAGAGGAAGAAGGTTGAGTAGGAGGTGTGATATTTCTAAAAAAAGATAAAGGCACTTCGACCTCTTTGGCAACTATTCCTATGGGAACCTTGGTCTCTTTGAGTAATTGTCAATCTTTGTTCAGGATGGAAGCAGATCTCAGTAGGTAGAAGACCTCTGTGACAGATAGGACAAGGGAGTGGATGGATCAAAGGAGGATTGGAATGGGAATGGGAGGAAGTGGAGGAAGTTCTTCTAGAATGTCTAGAAGATGAAGGAGGACGTGAAGGAGGAGGAGGAACTTGACAAGGTTGGCTAGCAAGAGGACGAGGACATCTTCTGTAAGAGTGATCACTGTTGGTTGCAGCATTCACAAACTGAAGGATAGCAGCCCTTTGTGGAGAAGAGGGGGTAGAAGCAGCACAAAGAATAGGATCTTGGTGTACAGCAACAGTGGGAGGATCTGTCCTAAGTTGAGAAGCATGATAATGAGTATCAAAAGCCTCTGCAATAGTGGGGTCATCATCTCCATGAGTAGTGCTCTCAAGCAATAAGGTGGTATACTCTCCATAGTAGATGAGTTTGGTTTTACCTTCCTCACATAAAGTGACAAAGGCCCCATTAGCAGGTAACAACCAACCACATGCTGTGTTGTCATCAAAGTCTGATTGCAAATAAAGAATGGAAACCATGACTGCCAGCAATGTGTGAGGAAGTTAAAGACACAAATTACAACCCAAGTATGAGTGCCTTGAGCACCTCTAGGCATTGTGATGAAGGGGGTGTAGCTATGAAGTGGAATGATGGACTAGAGAGAGCCTTTAAGTGGGGCTCATAACCTATAGAAAGTGTATATCACTCTTTATAGCAGTGAATGAAAGGGAGACAGATAGTACTCAAGGATAGAGTACTTACTTGGGTGTAAAGAACTAGGAAGGGTGATTGGGTGGGTGAGATATAAGACTTTGAAGGTCTTAGAGTGATGAGATGGAAGAAGGAAGTAAATTTGATATGGACTAAGGACCTAAAGTCCTGTCCTTTTATACTACAGATAGATGTTTGTATCTATGTATTCCTATCTATAAACAAGTAGGTAACTAGCCAATAGCTAAAGGAGCTCTAATTGTATGATATGGAATAAGTGAAATGAATATATGAAATAAGTCTAGAATGTTCCCTTGGAATGTTCTGATTGTTTCATTTAAATACATGAATGAAACATGTATGAGAAATGACCTTGTCATACTCTATGAGTAATATGAATAGCGTGAGATTGAAACCTAGAATAGAATAAATCCAATCTAGAATTGAGTTAAGGTTAAGGTCAAATAAAATATACTTGATTCTCAACACTCCTCCTTGCTAGAATATTACTTTGAAGGAAGTTGAAGAAGCTTGAGAGCTTTAACTCCTTTCTTGAAGTTATTCTTGCCTAAATTCTTCATCAAGATATCAGGAGCTTGTTCACCTGTAGGAACATAATAGAGTGTGATTTCTCCAAACTCTATAGCTTCTCTGATATAGTCAGAAAGTATGGGAATTAGACAATCTAGGGGCAAGTCTAGGGGCTGGTCTATTTCCGAGTCTTCACCCCAAGACTCACCCCCAGACTTGCCTGCTACAGCACTATGGCACGGCAAGTGCAGACATTCAGTTGGCTGGGAGCTGCCAGCCACCAGTTATCACCATCATTATCGCTATCACATCTATGAGCTCATTGGCTGCCTTCACCACCTGCAATCTCTTCAAAGTGCTTGCCCACCATGAAACATTGGCAAGCCTCCCTTTTTCCCACCTCACTACCTTCATTGATGTGTGCGTCGCCTCAAAGATGGTAGTTAGTGCATTGTTGTCATATGTGGTGGTGCGAGGGCAAGCGCATGCACTGTTGAACCGCATCATTGTTGTGCCACGATGACAGCATCGTGGTATGAGGGTGAGTGCATGAAAGGTCAATGATGACGCAAGTGAATCACGTTGACTTGCTCCCATCATCGTCGTGAATGGTTGTGGGGGCCCGCTGGGGGTGTGGACTGTAGGATGTGGGTGCAGGGATGAACGACATGTCGCTGTTGTGCCACGACGGCAGTATTGTGGTGCAAGGGAGCATATGCGAGTGCACGAAAGGTCAACTATGCCGTTCATGATGACAACGCGAGCAAATCGCATCGACTTGCACCCATCGTCATTGTGAATGGTTGTGCGGGCCCACTGGGGGCATGGACCATAGGATGCAGGTGCGAGAATGAACAATGCATTGCTGTTGTGCCACAATGGCAGTATTGTGGTGCAAGGGAGTGCATGCAAGTGCACGAAAGGTCAACAATGCGAGTAAGTCACGTTGACTTGCTCCCATCGTCGTCATGAATGGTTCTGGGGGCATGCTGGGGGTATGGACCATAGGATGTGGGTGCAAGAGCGAACGATTCAATATATTGTTGCATTGTTGTGGGCTTTGGGGCATGCACATGAAAAAGGGCTAAGATCTGAGGTATCATTGAGTACAGACACCATAGATGAGATGAGACAGCAGAGTGAGGCCCAGGAGAGGGTGGAGAAGAGCAACAAAAGAATCAGTGAGACAAGATGGGCGGCCTTATAAACTTTGACTTACCTGGGGTCGAATGCCAGTACAGTGAGGAAGCCATTGAATGCTACAGACTTGGCCCATCGGATAGTGGCTGGCAGCTCCCAGCTGATTGAAGGTCCACACTTGCCATGCCGTAGTGCCATAGTGGGCAAGTCTGGGGGGCAAGTATTGGGGTGAAGACTCGGGGATAGACCGGCCCCTAGACTTGCCCCTAGACTGTCCAATTCCCGGATGCTCTCGATATAGTGGTTGTCTTTATGAACATGTTTTGTGTGACCTTCTTGAGCTGGATTCTGTGCAAGAAACATAACTCCCTGGTTATCTACACACATGGGAATGGCTTTCAGATGAATGTCTAAATCTTTGTAGACATTACAGATCCACTGAATTTGCTTAGCACATTCTGTCATGCCATAGTACTCAGCTTCTGTAGAAGAGAGTCTAATCCTTTTCTGTTGCTTGCTGGGCCAAGATATGATACCATTGGCAAGAAAGACTCCAAATCCAGTTGTGGATCTAGATGTTTCAATGTCTTCTGCCCAATTGGTGTCATAGTAGGTGATGAGACCATTTGAGTCACCAGTTGCAGAATAGGATATGGCATACATTCTATGAGATGAGAGATACTTCACAATGTGAAGTGCTTTCTGCAAGTGTTCTTTGCTAGGATTAGCAGAGAACTGAGACATCTTGATGACTGCAAAGGCTATATCTGGTCTTGTTTTGAGCATAATGTAGAGCAATAATCCAATGACCAATTGATACTGACTTTGAAGGGAAGGATTTGCTTTGGAAATGGATGGTCTTGGCTTGTAACCAGTAGGCAATGGAATGGAGATAGGCTTGCAATTGTCTTGACCAAAACACTTGATAACTTTCTCTGCATAACAGATTTGATCAATAGTGATGGTTCACCTTTTGCGATCTCAAGTGATAGCTATTCCTAGATATTCCTTAGCTTCTCCTAGATCTCTTCATCCTTTTGTGCGACACCATTTCCCTGACTATTGAAAGCGCGCTCACCGTCTCTCTTGATCCGACGCAGTC
>JBBPTK010000952.1:0-10329 GCA_038094135.1 Spongiforma cf. squarepantsii
GCAAAGACGTCTCTGACCTCTGCTTTTTGGCTAATTTTGCTAATGCTACTAATGCTGGGGCACGAGATGAATAAGATTGCATAAGCACCAAATAAGTCGAAATAAGAAACATGTAAAAGTTCTGATGTGCGGCAATGTGTACCACGGTGTCATCCATTCAGACAGTGTGCTTCCGACAACCATTTTCATTGACGAACTGTTGCCAATATACGCCTACCCGCGTGTATCTGCTATATTTCAAATGTGCAGTATTCGGCGTTCATCTCCAGACAGAAAGGTAAGTATCCAGCTATATGTTAAGCAGCACACACTGAAATACGTGTACATCAACTTCCTGGACAGTCTGAAGAATCAGTCGATATACTTCATTTCTGTCTCAACTTCCTCTTGTCCCTTCCTCTTGCTGACAAGCCTGCAACCCGCGACAGTGCATTCAACGAGCAAAAGGCTTCCTTGGGTCCGTGCTGGTCACCGACCTAGCGCACATACAAAAACAACGGTAGCGTACTCTGGAATGACCGAGCGCGCGTCGAAAGTGATCTGTGCAGTCAGTGGTCACGGTCCACCATCAATACCATGATCCCGCGGACGATCTCAAAATCGGGTGTACAGGGAAGTTCGTACCTGGGACAGATCTGGAGGCCGAGCAGCTTGCACGAATGTCAATACAACAGACCCCGACGATCCAGTACTGGTCATTATCATTATTATTGCCGACGCACACTCTTGCAAAACACACTCTCTGCATCTGGTGGGTCCGGTAACCAGACTCATCCACTGTCAAAGGGAGAATTGGTTCACTCACGTTTCAGACTTGATGATTATCCGAGTCTTCAGGGCGACTGTATCAGGCGTTCTGGATTGAACTTGAACGTCACCGCAGCCATGGATCTCTTGGATGTATCTCCGCCGAGTCGTCTTCTGGCTCATCCGAAGAACCAGGAAGGGAGTGCCCACGGAGTGGTCCGGGTGGAATCAACCTCTTCTCTTCGACTGCAGTCACCGCACTGTCCATGGGGCAAGTTTACTTCGTCAGGTTCTCGGGCTCAGTAGGAAGATGTAGGAGTGATATCCCTGAAACATGACAGCGTGCTCATGTTTGAAATGGAGGCAGTGGTCAGGAGCAGGGCCGAGGGCTGGACTCGAAGGAATATCGGTCCGAGATTCGTGCAAGACGGATCAAATTATCAGAGCGGAAGCCCTCTGACCAGAGAACTTACTATTTCCGAACTTATGCTTGACTTGCTGGATCTCTTATAATCACATTGCTTCTACATCTGATGCATAGCAGAGGCCCACTCTCCTCCCTGCCAGGATTGTTGTCTACAACTCCCATCTATTCAAACCCATGTCTGCTCTACAGTTGGTATCCAACAAACTGCTAAATGATCATTTTCCCAGTAGGATTTATCCTCAGTTTTAAAGATTAATAACTATAGTACCCTGCTCCAGTTGCACTTGTTACTGCTCTTGGATATGATTATGGTGAGCAGCTGGATCAATGTCTATCCAACTACAATTTATTGACACAAGTCCTTAGCCCTCACCTTCTCAAAAGAGGTATATTTCATCACTGTTAGTATATTCACATGTTTTGGTGCTCATTTCAAGTTGTTACCTATGTAGGTGGAGTACATCTGGGTCAGCAGACAACTATTTGTCAAGATAACTTCTGTTTGATGAAATCATTCTAGTTGAAACCCTGGACATGGGTATCAACACTGTATATTCTGGTAAGATGAGACTTGTTAGGACATAGACACTATCACCTATTGTACTGTAATTACTTTTACAGGTTTGTTATGCTGGATCATATTCTATCTGGTGAGTCTATGTATCTCTTGTTTTTGAAAAATACTAATGTGTATATTGGACTGGCCCATCAGTATAAAGGCACTTTGTATGTACTATGCCATTCTATGGTGTGGCTATCTGTACTCACTGAACTACAATATTACTTGAAGCTGGAAGTCATTTCATCCCTGGTCCAGCAAAGGTATTTTCCCAATAATAATGGATATACTGTAACAAGTTCATTGAAACATACTCAATAGATGCATGTATCTTTACCACTCTCATGTTTTGAATAATGATCTAACTGAGTTGGATATATTGATACTAGATGTAAGTATTCTTTTTGAATGTGTTTCATGCTATACTCAATGCATGAATACCTTTAAGGTAGCATAATATCTATAAGTTCAGTTTGTTCCCTTGGTCTCTTTTATATTGCAGCTGATTGTGAGTTACTGCTATGTGGTTAACATGCTTCTCTCTTAGAATTACTGGTGATTGCAGTTACAATGATGCTCCGTGTTTGGGCAATGTATAACCAGTCAAGGCTCATTCTTGTCACTCTCCTTGTTTTGTTTTCTATGGAAATCATTCTAGCCATAGCAGACATTGTCTTTCAAAGTGTCACAATAAGTCATAGTACAGGTATGTGATAATGTTGACTGAGAAATACATATATACAGAATTATTAATAGACATGCACAGTGTCCATTACTCTGATTCCAGGCTTTTCATTCTGTGAATTAAAATCAACCATATCTTCAAGTTTGCTCTTCAAGGCTATTGTCATCTTTCAAATCACATATGCTTCAATACTGTGCATACTGGCAATTGGTCAATTTTTGCATCAATCATATCAATTGCACAAGATGACAAAGAAATGGTCATTCAATCAGTACATGACCTTATTGGCCAGACAAGGAGTCATCTATTTTTTTGCGTAAGCCTGCATATTGTGCACTTGCATGTTACTGGTTCACAATTTAAGCTAACAATTATTATCTGATACTATAGACTCTTGCTCAATAATCTTGTGGGGCTTCCTGGGCTTTCATATGGCCATATACTTGAAGACACAAGTCAGCTCTATGGGTGGCGCATTATTGCAGCTCCCATTTATCGTTTGGCACCTCAATTCATCATCAGCATACGAGAGATGTATGAAATTGATGCTCAAGGAGGAGTTGACAGTGGGTTTGGCTTGTCACCACTACCTAGTCATGGTGCTATTGGTTCAGCAATTGTATTTGCAGAGCCTGATGTTGGGCCAAATGAGACTTCAGAGAACATTCAGGAAGTACCAAGGGAAACTGGAATATCTGGAGCAATATAGGTTGCCCAGTGGTGAAAAGGTAGAATGGATCAAATATTGATGGCACCTTGCAATATATAGTATGGTTCTGAATTCTTGATATGTCTGCTTGCTGTTATGGTTTATTCTTGTTCTTCTTATCTTTTGCCTTTGTTTTGCTTACCTCATACTATGCCAGTTGTTAAGGGCCCACTGGACATTCCCATCCATAGTTCTTGTAACTCCACCATTCCCAGGGAATCACTTCTACAAGTTCTGATGGAACATTCTATTAACATCTTCTGATCTTCTTACAGAATGTTTCATGTTTGTTTCAGCTATGCTCCACTTTCCTTCTCTAGCCCCTTACTATCTGTTCATCATGGTCCATGCATCTTAGTCTTGCCTATTTAAACTTGAGTAGCAGCTACATTGCACCTTAGCTTAGGCCTATCTAGAGCTTCTCTCTATTTAGAAATCAACTCTAGCTCTGCTCAAACTCTTGATCCCTTAGTCACCCTGCCAGTTAGTACTTATGACTTCAGAGGTTCCACTTGGAAGTCATTTATGTTTATGTAGCAATGTCATTGGCCCAGGATCACACACAAGTTTTTTCTCAATAGACTGCAAGGTTCATATTCAGCCACGTTTTCACTCAATCACCTCTACAATAAAAGCCAGCCTTTCTTGCTCCTGCGTACAGGGAAATTATTGGCTTGGAATATGGTGTTGTCCCAAGTATTCTTCACAGCAGGTTGCTGGTGGACAAGTGTAAGTATATGAAATGAATTGAGCAGGAGATATACCAATTCTTCAGCCTCAGTTATGTATGCCTAAAGGATCATCTGATTGTAATACAAATCAACCAGCAGAATGAAATAAGATATGTCTTGTACTATGCATCTGAAAGATTATTCCAATATGCATGAAACTTGTCCCCACTTTCTTTCTCACTGACCTGTCTTTGCCAACATATACTAATGCACAGGTTGCTAAATGGCATGTAGTAGCATATATTATAGTAATGAAAGGCTCACTATCCTGTCTTGCTCTTCCATGGTTGCATCTTATGTGTGGAGCTACCTTTCTTACCATTTTCTCCTGTATCCTTTCCCTTTCTGTTTATGTCACCATCCTTGTCTCCAACACTAGGTGTAGGCATCGGAGGGAGCACTGGCAGTTTGAGAATGATGCTTCCTGAGATTTGACCCATTTGGTACCACAATGGATTAACTTTATGAACCCAAATTTGAAAGAGAATTTACATTGAGTTGGTGATAATTGGATTTGGGGCAGGTACTACAGCAACTTCCACATGTTGTCTTCACCAACTGATTCTCTATGAAACACAAAGTTTATTAGTATGGTAATCTAGAAGCCAATGGAGGCCAGGGTGCCAGTCAGATTAGTAGTATTGTTATCTTTAGATAACTTGCTGCTTGATTTGGACCTAATGGCTGGCATCAAGCTTCTAATTGAAGTCAATGTGTCCAATTGCTTTGTGGATGGACTGATATCTGTTAGTAAGGAACATGAACCAGCCCATCTGGATGGCACAGTTTCTTGAGGAACTCAGGAGGGAGAGGAGGGAGACTGGTGGATGAATGGATTAATTCTATCATCAATTCATCAATGACAGCAGGGCTTGTTAGGGGGGGATGGATCTCTGGTGCTTGGGTACTTGTTCAGGGTGCTGGCTTGAATGGTAACAAAGAAGTCAAACAGCTATCCAGAAGGATTCTTGCTGGTGTTGCAGAAGACTCTGGTGTATGTAGCATTAATCATGTATGCTGAGAAACTGTGAGGTTACTTTTGAGCTTCTTTTCCAGTATCTCCAACTTGATTAGCTTTGCTCAGCATTCATGGTCATGAGAATGATGGCTCCAGCATTGTCAGCTACTACATCCTTCTCTTGTTTGACTTTGCAGCTTGTAAGCAAGTTTCCTTGGTTGTTCAAATGGTTGCAAGCCCATCCAGGGTAGTCATTCAAACAGAACAACTTGACCTTCCACATCAGAAAAACCCTCCCTTAGATAATTTATGAAATTATCTCATTGTTAGCTTAATATCATATCATATAATATCAACTTTTTTTCACTTTTTTACATATTATATTCCTAGCCCCCTCTGAAAATATTCAGTTTTTGTATATATATTTGATAATTTACTGCACTCTTTATACTTACACACATTCATGTGTTCTTTTCATGCACTTTGCATGCATTCTTATTATACTTTTATATGCATTCTTTAACATCATTGTATACTATTTTACTACACTGTTGTAGGCAACCATACTTTTGTATCTTTTGTATATGTGTGTGTTACACTACTGAACCAAAACTGCTGTGTACAAGTATAGTAAAAGATACAACACTGTAGTATTAAGAAAGTATAGTAAGAAAGTATTCAAAACTGTACCAAAAAAAAGCATATAAAAGTGTACTAAGAAAGTGTACAAAACTGTACCAAAAAGTATATAGAAGAAGTGGTTATTTGTTATGTATCAATAAGCATAGCAAAAGGTTAAGACAACTACCAAAAGTGTTTATTGTGTCCTGTGCTTTTTTACTATGCTTTGATGCACTTGTTGGTACACTTTTTTCTACTTTTTTACTACACTTTGGTACAGGTCTACAGTTAGGCAATAATTAAGATCCTTCTAATATACTGTACATAAAGTAAAGCAAAGTAGCATAGTATATAGTACATATGTACAAAGCAAATAAAACCAAAGTGAGTAGTAAAATGTTTCAAAAAAAATGATTTCTTAATGTTTGATTTGGGCTGAAATAGTTCTGCTGGAAAATGCTGGAAGGATTGAAGGAGTTGAAAAAAGCTATCCTGTATATTAGCATAAGAATGACTAAGAATTGGATGTAGATGGCACTGGAAACTTCCTCCAGCTAATTGCTTAGTGGACTTGATGTCTCTGGAACCTAAAGTGGAAGGGCACTCAGACTGCCAATACTATAAACAGAGTGCAGGGTATGAGTTGGTGTGATAGGAGGAAGGACTCAGAAAGAGCAGCCAAAATGGAGTTAGAAGGGGGAGAAATCTGTGAAACTATTAACATTATTCATAATGGCAAAATGAATCTTTGGCAGGGTAGTGGCCTAACCCTTCTCAGAGGTGTTAGTCAATGTAATTGTGAGTGAGCTGGATAACAGTTTTATTAGTATGTTTGCTGATCCCATCAGTCTGTGGGTGGTAAGGAGAAGACATTTTGAGCTTGACATCTGTTAGTTTGTGTAAAGTATGATAGAATTTGGAAGGAAAAGTTTATCATGGTTGGAGACAATCTCACAACTCACAAGGAAGGCCATTCTCATGGTATCAATGGTCAAAGAAGAGGGCTGCAAGTTCATGTGTAGAGATAGGGGACCTGCAGAGAACAAAGCAAAGATCAGCATGTAACTGGTCCATGAAGGTAATGATCATATAATAGCCTTGATCCTTTGGAAATGGACCAATAAAGTGCATTATTATGGAATTGCCTCACTGGTCTGGAACAGATAGGGGATGAGCAGTCCAGGTGATGCTATCAATGCTTGTCATGGGTGACTTATTGCACATGCAGTCTGTGCAAGCCTTGGTGTAAAACTGGAGCCTTTGGAGGAGGCCATGCTGCATGTTCAGCTAGTAGTAAGCATTGTGCAGGATTACTGTATATTTTCTCACCAACAAAAAGAGTTGCTTAAAATGGTGAATCAGCTTGACACTGCTATATCCAGTTCAGAGAGTTGAGATATGACTTGCTGATAACAATAAAGACTTACATTCTGTTACACTTGGATTACCAAAGATATCATAAAAGAGTCACATTGAGGACAAGCACTCTAAAAGATCAAAGTTACTAGACTCAAAGTTGCTCAGACAATGCAGGAGCAAGTCTGCTTCAAAGGTTCAAGAGTTCAAAGGACTCAAGTGAACAAAGATGCATTCTGGAGAATAGTATTCAGAGAGGTCTAAGTTAAGATTCCAGATGATTGTTACTTGATGTTATATATATAAAGAGAAGACATGAGGGCAGGCATGGGAGTGACTGTGGCATAAAACTGGCTAGGAGACTGAGGAAGGCACAGTATTCTCAACAGTCCTAACCAATAGATATAGGAGTGTGGATGGGCATGCTTGACCCAATAGGAACTCTAAAGGAATGGGGAAGCTAGAGATAAAGGTGCAAGTGAGAACTTAATAGCTCAGCCATGTTTGGTGATAAGGGACAATAATTCAATGTGGCCCAATGCAACCTGATAGAAAAGAGAAGAGATGGAAATGGTGGGAGTGAAAGAAATAATGGAGAAAATGATATCATGGAAGTCAGTGTTGTTTTACTGTATGATAAAATGGTCATTGTGAGCAAAAGGAAGCTGACATTTTAGTCTAAGTATAAATATTTTATAGTCCAGCTGGAACTGTCAGATCAGCCCAAATATAAGATTGGTGTGAAGATTGAAATGAAGAGAATAACCCCCAACATGCAGAATATAAGAATGTTGCTTGTAGAGATCAAAATAACAAAGGTGAATGAAGAAATAGAAATGAAACTCAAACTGATTATAATTAAAAATACATTCAATGTATACAAATATTGGGCTAAAAGCCAAGGCCAAGTGGATGTGACAGGGCAACATTGGTGCTGAGGGAAAAGGTACAGGTGCAAACAGGTCTTGGAGAAAAGATGCAAAATAAACCACTTCAAGATAAAGTGACAAATCTTTCAAAGAAGAGCAGAAATAATTATGGGAAGATTGAAAGAGAAAAAGGAAGTAAGGTGAGGCAGAGAATGAAAAGAAAGAGAACAAAGATAAATTGTAGCACATTCCAGGGCAATTAAACTTCATGGGAGCAATTCATTATCTGCTAAAAAAATGCTTTGTATGGGATATCTAAGCAAGGACAAGTCCAAGATTTCGGAACCTAGATGCTTGCAGAATCTTTTGCCAATTATTTATCAGAACTCAAGAGTATCCAACAGTGCAGGGACAAAAAAGAGACTAAAATCTCACTTACTTTGAACAGAAAAGATAAGCTTGAGAGCTAAGACAAGATAAGACTTGGTAGGTCTGGAAGGGAAGGGACTTAGAATGAAATTCTTAGTAGCTTTGGAAGTAATAGAACAAGGAAATTGAACAAATTAGACTGCAAGTAGTTAATAGCATAAAGAAATGGACTTGTCTAGAAATATTCATGATATTATTGACATAGATCTTGATTGTTATATCTAGGGTGTGTAGGAAAAGGTCAAATTTTGTGTTCCTTAAGTCAATCCCAGTGTTGACCTAAGTGCTCTGAGTCCATGTAGCTGGGTTAGAACCATTGTGATCTTAGTGCTAGAATTATAAATAGATATGCCAGGAACCATGTCAGATATTGCTAGTAGCCTGGCTGGCAATGACAATGAATGTGGGATACTACAATCCATGAGATGGTGTGTATTATCCAGTATGATAATGCATCTAGTAATCTTTATCTAATAGAATTGAAAAAGTATCAATAATATGATCCAGTAAACAGTTTGAGGTACCTGGACTGAAGAACTTTAAATGCCCAAGCAGGACCTACCCACCATTGCTCAGATCTAGTAGGCAGTGGTGGGAGCATGGCCCCGGAGCAGATTCAGAGGTTGCACATGTGTTGCGAAAGAGATCAAATAAAATAAAAGGTTCCAAACAATCTATCAGTGTATAACTTGAGCATCAATAAGAACATCAGCAACGAAGAAGGCGGTTGAGACGAAGGAGTGGAGATGCATGAGCCTAACTCCGAAGCGCACTTGCGCGTCCTCTATAGCATTGTATCAGTTCCCGGTAAGCACGACCAACGAAGAGCTTTTAAAGAGAGCATTGGCGCGGATGCCAATCAATCGGCCCGACCGGAATAACGCTCGAAGGTCGATGCTCCGGTCAGTGCCGGGCCGGTGGAATTGAACATCTGACGATGGCCTGACCAGCAAGTCCAGCATTATCCACAGACTCCTCCTAGACCATGTCGCTCACCACCCCAACCACAAGTCTCATCTCCAAAATCGAAGTAACGTCTTTTTGAGTCTTTGAGCAACCCTGGTTGATAACGACAGCAGTTCTTCCGCGTCCCTCCACGCTGGTTATTCGTGCGTGTCGAAACCGCAGACGGATTCGTCGGATGGGGCGAGTCCACCCTCGAAGGACACACCGAAGCGATCGAAGGTGCCTTTGGTGACCTCGCCTCACGCTTCGTCAATTGGGACGCAGATGGGATCGAAGACATCTGGCAAGCGGCCTACAGAAGTCGATTCTATCGGGGCGGTCCGGTCTTGATGGTGCGTTTGCGACGTTGACGTCTTCTCTCCTTCTTCCCTTGTCCCCTTCCCGTGAAATCTGGCCAACCAGCTATTGCTGATTCATCAATGCGTTGTAAAACGGCCGACAGTCGGCGCTCTCAGGTTTAGATATCGCATTGTGGGATATCAAGGGCAAGAAGTTGGGCGTTCCCATCTGGCAGCTGCTGGGTGGTAAAGTCCGGGATCGTCTTCGCGTATACGGTTGGATAGGTGGTGACCATCCCAGCGCCGTACGCGAAGCGGCTGCAGAGCGGAAACGTCAAGGGTTCACCGCGGTCAAGATGAACGCGACAGGTGAGCCGGTTCGGCCCCCGTTACCTACGCGACGAGCACTGGATCCGACGGGTAACGTTATCATGATGCAGAGGCCGTCGCATGGATCGATTCGCCAGAAGTACTCAAGTCGACTGTCGAGCGTGTGAAGGAGGTCCGATCGTTGGGCATGGACGTTGGTGTCGACTTCCACGGACGGCTCCACAAGGGGATGGCCCGTCAACTCGCCGCCTTGTTGGATCAGGAAGGTGTATTATTCATCGAAGGTGATTCCCAGAAATAAACGTTTCCCCTGATGCGCGTCAACACCTGATTGTGGACCTGGCACAGAACCCCTCCTTCCAACTTTCCCATCCGAGTTTGCGGATATCGCCCATTCTGTCTCCACCCCTATTGCCGCGGGAGAACGCCTATATTCAAGGCACGACTTTAGACCATTCTTCGAGGGAAGGGCGCTGGACATTGCTCAACCAGACGTGCGTAGCTGCAACGACCTGAACGTGTTATTGACTCGTTTCCTCCACCGATCGCATTTTTAGGTGTCGCACTGTGGTGGCATTTCCGAACTTGTACGCATCGCCGCGCTCGCTGAGACATACGACGTGGCGCTTGCGCCGCACTGTCCACTGGGTCCTATTGCACTGGC
>JBBPTK010000953.1:0-10327 GCA_038094135.1 Spongiforma cf. squarepantsii
TCTATATTCTAAAATTAAAATATTTATTTATTTTCCTTAATTAATATAATAATCATTAGCTAATTTTACATTATTAGTTGAAAAACTAGTGATATAAACTATCTATTATTGTCATTTGTCAAATGAGCTGCATATCTTTACATCTAATAGTTTCTATGATAATTCATCTGATTAGAATTCTAAGTGTTTGAAAGTCTGAATGTGATTAATTATTTTATTAACTTGATATTTAAATATTTAAAAATCTTAAATGATATAAAATTTAGTTCTAAATATATCTGAAGAGACTAATGCTTTGTAATGCTTCTGATCTACCAATCTTTTAAGACTACAAATATAATAAAATATCCATCTGCTATGCTGAATGCATCTAAAAGTTACTATATTTCTGTGAACTGAATAATCTATAAATTTATGAAAGACTTTGATACTACATGTCTATTAATTCATCCATCTGATGAAGTCTTCAACACACCATATATCTATTCATCCACCATATCATTCAACTAAAAAAGACTTGAACATACTAAATATCTATTCATCTACTATACCATTCAATCAAAAATGTCTTTAACATACTAAATATCCACTGATACAGAAAACTAATAAACAAAGAATGTCTTGAATGCACTATAAGACTATTTGTTTGTCCATATATCAATCTATTTAAATCTTAAGCATACTATTTTTCTAATTTTAGACACTTTTAGACTAAAATAGTAAGTTTAGAAAAACTGTGAGTTTGCTGATGAAGTATAAAGCAGATCATCATGTTGAATTCCCTTTACTTCTTGATTGGCTCCACTCAACTTTTATCCCACCTTCTTGGCCTTGCAATAGTGTTTAGTACGCTATGGACTATACCAGAGATTATGATGGTGATGACGGTTTACTTGTATTCTTCTTGACAGCAAATGCCCTTATTGAATAAAACAAGGAGACTTTATCCATTCATAAACTGTCATGAAGCAACCAACTCTGTTATGGATATACCTTCCGAAAATATCCACTTCTTTCCCAACCAACATCTTGATTGACTACCTTATCCCATTCCTATGCCACCACACTCTGGACTCAATCTATGTCCTTACTCCAGAAAGGAATGGAGATTCATCAAAGCCGATCTCTGGGAACAACAAAACCGCAATCTCACAAAGACCAAGAAGAGAATCTCCTGGAAAATATGCCAATCCACATGGGAATGGAAACAAAGAGACAATGAAAGAATCAGAGGACTATGTTGGAATACTGTCGAGCTCGATATACTGCGACCTACTTACATAATCATAGTAACCTTACCATACATGTTCACAGTTGACTCTCACTGCTGCTCCCATCATGTTGTAGCTCATATGCCCGTTCCCTCACAACACACTCACTGTAATCTAACAGGTTATGAGCCCTGAGTCCTAAACTCTTGCGCAGATGCACTCAGTTGATGACCCAGCCACCCACTCAGCCAGCTAGAGCCATGAAATCCAGCCAGTCAGGTTAGCTAGTACCTCAAAACCAGCATGTAAAACCACTCTCTCCCTCTTCCACAACAACATCTTGCTGCACAGCCACCCCCTGCCATACACCATGTCATCGAAACTTGTCTTTGAAAAACTCAATGACACAAACTATGCTGAACGGAGCATGCAAATGGCAGCACTACTGGAGGAACAGGATCTCTGGGATGTCATATCT
Organism: Spongiforma cf. squarepantsii; assembly: GCA_038094135.1. NCBI lineage: Eukaryota > Fungi > Basidiomycota > Agaricomycetes > Boletales > Boletaceae > Spongiforma > Spongiforma cf. squarepantsii. The sequence continues at coordinate 1,690 of JBBPTK010000953.1, forward strand.
GGAGCTGAGACCACCCCCATGACTAGTGTTTTAAAGTCCGGTCTGGTCCGGTTTTTTTCGTCCAAATTAGGCAACTGGACTGAGACCAGTCCAAAGGGCATCCAAAAACCTTGCAACTGGCAACTGGACTGATTTGGACTGGTTGCGACCGAAACTGGTTCGCGTGCCCCTTTCCCGTGGGAATCCTGCTTCGCGATGGCTATACGATAGTTAGATAAGACTCTAGACTAATTTTCTATCAAATAAACTCGCATATTGACCAAGAAACGGTCGAGATATGATTATTTTCGGCCGACATGTCAGTTTTGAAGAGTATATTTTTGTATTTCAGTCATATCTGGCTTAAAAAAACTCAGAAAAATGCGGGGAAATTACGGAATATTACTATATATGGTAGTATACATAGGGGGTGGCTGTACACCGGTTTCAACCAGTTGCCTAAGGTTTCACCAACCCAGGCAACTGCAACTGCAGTCCAGTTGTGATCAGTTGTGGGTCCAGTCCAGTTGTGCTACCAGTTGGCAACTGGACTTCGAAACACTACCCATGACTGGTCCAAACTCAAAGGCAATGAAAACATTTGTCCGCAAGCAGTGCCTTGCAAAGGCCAAAATTATCCTTTACCTCTCAACCTCCCATGGCTTGTCAGGAAAAGATGACGAGCGCCATGATGTGTCATCCACTCTGTGATATGCATGCAAAGTTCACTGCAACCACCAACAAGAATGTATGATTTGCGAGGGTTGAAGAGTTGACCACTGGGGTCGATCTGAATGGCATGTTGACTGGGATCCAGAATGAGGACCAAAGAATCAATGGAATTGCAAGCTGTAGTAGCTCCCTAGTATGCTGACATGGAAATTGTACATGAACGAATGTCAAAGGGGTCCGAAGCATGACTAGATAATATGGTAGAAATGGAGGGAAAAAGGAAAGCCAGAGAAGCTGCAGCAAAGCAATTGACATCCATGACATGCACAGACGCCATGCCAGGTGGAACCACAGATACTTGGTCAGATTGGACATGGATATAAGATCCAAACAGCGAGAGGTTCTCCGATTTGAGAGCATACATGCCCTTTCCTCCACCATTGAATATAACGTTGAATCGAGAAACCGTCCCAGATTTGATCCATTCCCCCGAGGCAAGGCCAAAATCATCAATGGGGACAAAGTGGGATGCCAGGATATTGAAAGTGCTCAACAGTCTTATTATGTCTTGCTAAGTTCTCACAGTGGAAAAGACCTTGGCGCCAAATTGTGTCGCAACCTGAATAGCGGCCCTGCTAGGAGCTAACAAATGAAAATGTGAACCAAGCTTCAAGTGTCGATGTGATGTTCTAAACTTACCAGAAAGCCCATCGTGTATGAGAACGGTCAAAGAGGCTGAAACAGAAGCACAAACGACAAGACCAATCCATGCAGCTAAAAACTTCACAGATAAAGCTGCTGTATCAGTTGTGCAGATACCCGATGGCAATACCATAACTGTGTCCTCTGGAACGATGGTGATGTCTGCAGGAGTCTGACATGAAATTCCAACGACCTAACAGGTTCAGGTTAGATTCCAAGCAGAAACAAATTCAAAGAGAACACATATTACCTCGACACCAACATCCACACGTGAAACTGAACCTCTGCAAGATTGGACTCTTCCAATGAATGTAAATGCTGATCTGGCAGATGTCCCAGGTGTGATTCCCAGCGTCTCGACTTGAATCTCCACATCTGACGCATTCAGTGCAGGAGGTTCATCTTTTCAGATAGATAGGCGACGAGAGACTTGTGATATTTGGCAATGGAGATGACACGCACAGCAAAGGCAGAGATGTTGAGCATGTCAATGTCCAAGATTGATGATTCCATGGAACCGTGGGCAGCGTCAAGGATGTTTTGTGTGAGGCTCGCATCGTCATCGATGAGGGTCGTCATTTCGGGGAGTTTGTCCTCAGACAGGGTGTCCTTGTCCTAGCGAGGCGAGTGTATTGATAGTTGTCCGGCACGAGCTTGATGATTTCTGGAAAGTGATAGTCATACCACTCCTATATGTGCATGGCAAATAGGTTGACACCCTTGTCCAGCTGGTCGAGGAGGGCAATGGCTTGGATGATCATGTTGTCTATCTGATTCACGCTGAACTTGAGTTTGGCCTGTGAGTAGGAGTGGCCTAGGCCAAGCTGGGCTTTGACGAGGACCGAGGTCATTGGCTTCGAGACCTCTGAGAAGTCGGTGACTTGATGGGCATGTTGACAGATGCCACAGAGGATTTCTTGAGTGTCTTCTGAGGTGTCGCATTTGATGCCCATGCTGTCCAAGATGGCATTAGTGAGCAGTGGATCATGGACGACGAGCTTGGCTGTAGAACTTTTTCCTGCCCTTTGAGAGGTTGAGTTCAAGGAGGGATTTCAGATGGTTGTTGAGTATGCCTGATAGACGCGTTCTGTGAGGTGATTCAACTGACAACACCATGACGTATGACATGCACCTTCGGATATGTCGTTGATGTTCTCAAGCGTGTCGGCTGCGTTCTTGATGGGAGAAAAGCCGAGGAGGGGGCCATCCTGGTGAACTTTGAAAAGTCAGTGATGGAGTCTTGTACAGCCTTTGTCTGTGAACCAACAAGGTCATGTAGTTTGACCCTCGAAGATGGCATAGCCCAAGGCTCACTCAAACAGCGTGTGCATCACCCGATTGTATTGCTCGATGTGCAAGAACCATTCACGAAGTCGGGCTTGTTTATCCCTGCTCCACAGAAAATGTCACTTCAAGCGCCATGGCAGCGCAGACTATCGTGAACATGCTAGGTGTGAGCAGGGCTGTAGTTCTTTTCGAATGGATCATGTAGGAAGAAGCTGAGATGTTGCGATCACATGGTCTTTCACAGGTCTCTCAGAATGCAACATGGCAGATTGGCAGATTGGGGTTGCGAGCTGGAAGGCAAACTGAGAAGCTCCGAAGGGGTAGCTCTGTTGGAGCTTGGGAACAATGATGGTTGAGCGGCAATGCAAGTACTGTAAGTGAGACCTAATTTTCACCTCTTTTGCTTCCCTTGTCCTTTTGCAGTGTCTCAAAGTTCAATTTCTGACTGCTCGGATATCGGGAACAATGACAACGTCAACGTGATAACGACGTGGCGACGTTGTTGTCATTGTCATTGTCATCTTGTTCCTCCCTCTCTCCCTTGGCCCACCCCCACCTCCACATCACCCTCGCCTCCACCCTCACACCGCAACAAACACAATGAAGACGATGACAGTGTGATGACGATGTGGTGGTGTCATCATCATCTTCATCGTCTTGTACCCCCCTGCTCTCTCAGTCCAACCCCGCCTCTACCTGTCTCCCTCACCTCCACCCTCACACTGCAATGAATATGACGATGACGACGTCAGCGCGATGATGATGCGGTGATGTCTTTGTCTTTGTCGTCTTGTCCCCCCTCCCTCTCTCTATCTCAGCCCAATCCTGCCTCTACCTGTCTCCCTCACCTCCACCCTCACACTGCAATGAATATGACGATGACAACGTCAGCACAATGATGATGTGGTGATGTCATTGTCTTCGTATTCATCGTCTCGTCCCCCCTCCCTCTCTCTATCTCAGCCCAATCCCGCCTCTACCTGTCTCCCTCACCTCCACCCTTGCACTGCAATGAATATGACGATGACAACGTCAGCACAATGATGATGTGGTGATGTTGTTGTCTTTGTCTTCATCGTCTCGTCCCCCCTCCCTCTCTCTATCTCAGCCCAATCCCGCCTCTACCTGTCTCCCTCTGGGTCCCTCACCTCCACCCTCACACCACAATGAACACGATGACAACATGGTGATGTCGTTGTCATCATCTTCGTCATCCCATCCTGTCCCTCCCTCTCTTGGCCCAACTCCACCTCTACCTAGTACCTGCTGCCCTCATCACCACCCTCGTGCCGCAATGAACTTGATGACGACAGCACGATGATGATGCAGTGATGTCTTCATCATTGTCATTGTTGTCCCATCTGGTCCCCTCCCTCCCTCTCCCTCTCCCTCTCCCTCTCTCTCTTGGCCTAAACCCGTACATGGATATGGGTCCCATGATGTTGCCTATTGATAGTATGTTATTCCATCCCCTATATATCTTCTTATTATTACAATCTGTACTCACAATATGAACTTGTCGTGTTTTCCCCTGCACAAGTACAAGCACAAGATGATTTTCGACCTTAGTGAAAATTCCCTCCTTGTAGCACCGCCACCTGTCACTGCCACATCAGTCACCACTTGGCCAAGCGGACTTGAGTGGGCCTCTAAGTTTTAGCTGCAGACTTCAAAGATAGGTTGACTGAGTGCGAAGATTGGTCTCTCAGCTGTGATTGGTCGACCAATGCTTACACAATCAGTACCTTCACATGACAGTGCTACCCGCCGCCCTGGGAATTCGCATCATCTGCCAACAACTGGTGTGTTGCATTTTTGCCCACATTGATGCGTCCGTAACTTACTGGAAGATTAAAAGCTCACATAAATCCCTGCTGCGCTCCTGGACTTGAGCTTTCAGCTGATATGTCTGTGGTGACCCGACTATCTGATGTGGGTTAGTGACAGTCATATCCATGTCTACTGGGCCTTCTCACCACTGGTATACATCTCCAGGAAGGCAGAACTCAACCACAACATTTGGTGGTCCAAACCTACAAGAAGATGACAGTGATAGTGAGCCTTCTATACGTATGATCCAGTACACCACCAAGAACTTATCTTCGCAGATCAATCTATATCCACTATGAGCAGTGTGGCACCAATGCCACCCCAAAATGAGTCAAGCTATGATGATAATATCTTACTTAAATTTTGAGCAAGATGTTGATAGTGTTGTGCAGCCCACTCTGACATCACTCTCGCCATGATTCTCCACTTGCTGGACTCCTTTCGTGCTGACATGAGTGGCAGGTTGGCCAGCTTAGATGGGGATGTCAAGTCTCTGGGAAATACCATGGCCAACTTGGACAAGAAAGTCAAGTCTCTGGGAGATACCATGACCAGTCTATGGAATACCTCTTAAGTTATGATTAAACTAGTGGCAGATATGAGAAATGAGGTGAATCAAAGGGACCCTAAGTTCCTGCTTGAGGGATTGCAGTAAATCATATTATACTTGTTGTATCATGTACATGTGAGTAGCTGTTAGAGAACTTGTCAGATTGAACACTGCTTTTTCTCCATCCTTGCATGATGGTCATGATGGTTGTCGATGCCTTGGACGAGCTATGTGGCTTCACAGAAAAAATATATCAGTGCTTCCCCTCAGACACATCATACTTTAACATCTCAGTAGCATCGAAACTGACCGGCCTGATCGTGTAACATGTTGATGACACGGTCCCACTCACAGTGCACAACTTCCGCAAGTTGGCTAAAGGGTGGTTAGATGGGCAGCATGTTTCATCAAATCATACCTGAGGTTCATCTTTCCGCATGTCCTTTCGATGCTCTTCCGATTACCCCAAGTTCGTGCTGAGACAGCGTCAAAGGTTCCAATCATACAGGTGGCAATAACATGAGAAGTGCCTCGATATACAGCATCCTGCCATACCCAAGTTGATCGCCATCAGGTGACATCAGCGCAAAAAAAGCGGCAGTCGTATCTGTGCGTGCCGCGATCGACCGTACTTTGTGCCTGTAAACAACTTTGGTGGATTCTGCTCAAGTCGCCGCCATATGTGGCTGTCAAACCCTTCTGGGCCACTGCCATGCAGAGAGACTTCAGGGCTCTCTGGTAGGATGGTGTGTGACATTCCCAAATTAGCAGGTTCGGAACTGCGAGATGAAAGAGCTGATGCGAGAGGGGTGGCATTACAGAATGAGATGCACCATTTGCCAATGCTTCAAAAGAGGAAGTGACTCCGTTCTTCTCGACAACGTGCATCCCAGCAGGTACTCGGTTGGCATACTGCCCGATAATGGTGTTTGTGTACTTGACGATACGGTGATCCTTGGGGTCTTCTGGACCAATCACAATATCATGTGTCTGGTAGGGAACAAGTATGTGTAGGAACATCACTAGCAGCTGTGTGGCTTACCTTGCCATTGACCTGGACAATGACCTTATGAATCATGAGGCCATGTGGAAGAGCCTATGAGTATGCACAGATAGTTGAGAATGCCACTTCTGACTGCTGGCAGAGTCATTATGTACAGCGGCAGCTCACCTCTACTGCCAACGTCGGCGTGAGCGAACCTGGGAGGAAGAGCAAGATGGGCATATATTCAGACATGCCAATGTATGAAGAGGCGCTCCAAGTCCCGGTGTGGTGGCAGTGGGGGTGGTACAGAACTCACGCCATGTGTTCACAAGCATGATTATCTTATCTTATCTGACATTCAAGATAGTTTGAATGTCCTCTGGTAACAGTACTACAACCCAGCATTATTCCAGACTTTATTCCACAAATTTATACACTATCATCATAGACAGGTTCCTCAGTCCAGCGAGACAGACGGATTGACAAGATTGATGCACCACACACACTGCTGCTTGGCTTCGTGACAAAAATAACTTCTTGGAGCGCTTCTCCCTCCAGATCCGGATAGCCTGCCTTGATCTTGGCAATGAACTCGTCGACCTGAGCCTCGTCCACCAATGATACAGTACACCCTCCCCAACCTGCTCCTGTTGTCGAATCGACGCATATAAGGGATGTTCGCTCAGGACAAAAGAAATACGATCACACTAAAGGAATATGGAATGTATATCCTCTAGTGCAGTCCTTTAGACTGGTACACCAAAGTAATAGTGGTGTGATACACCAACTAGTACCAGAATAGGAAAGGGAAAGGGTAACAACCCTTAGTAGAGGAAACTCTACTTACTTGGTTTGTATAGGAACAGAAAAGGGTTTAGAAGGACTAAGTCCTGTAGTGTGTTGAGAGTTGTGAGAGAGAAGGAACAACTGGAAGTCATTATTGTTAGAGGGGAATCCCTCTAGTATATATACTATACAGTGTGTTTGTACTTATTTACTGTATAGCATACATAAATGGTAAATTGGAAATAGGGCAGAGGGTTATGTTACCCTTGACCCTGGGTTGAAGATAAGAGTATTAATAGTATCCAATAGGATAAATAGCTCTTATCGGATGAGTTGGAGAATATGAAATATGACTCATCCTTATCTATGATGTCATGGTCTGGACCTATGACGTCATATAATGTCATATAGAATGTTCTAGAATAGAACATTCTAGATGATTATGTAAGTATGAATATGAATAGCATAGAATATTCCAGATGAAAGTTTAGAAGGTGAAACCTTAGAATATTCCTAGAATCTTGATTAGATAATCAGATTCTCAACACACACCTGTGACACAGCTGCCATACGCCCCAGCGGCGAGCACTAGCCGCATGAGCTTGTCAACTTCAGGGCAGGTGCACTCATACAAGGTCGCACAGCTTGCTCTCCTGAGATTCATTCACCAGTTTTCCAAGAGCCTTGAATGCAGAGGTGTCCTGATAGGCCATAGACAATCTGTCCGTGGTCAGACAGACATCCCGGAATTTGAGCGCCCGCAACGCATCAGAATAGCAGTGCTTCACACGTTTGTACAACTGAAAGTACGTAGTCTCGACTGTCTCAAAGTCAACAATGGTATTGCATATTCAATGGAATGAAACCGCAGACCTTCAACCCATGATAGGTACGTCTCCAGTCTCACCCATCCCTGACCATTTAATCATTGTCTCTAGCATCACTCCGAGCTGGTCTCCGTCACCCTCTCCGCTTCCTGACATCAATGGTATCCTCCGTCGTGTCTGTCAAAGGGAAGAATCAATCAATAATTGATGGCCAGGATGCGTACGAGTAGATATGTACCTGAGCAGTCGAGCACCTGACAGTGTCAGCTCTTGGTGGGAACATGGTCAGCATTGTGATTCAAATTGGTGATGGTAATGCGCCAGCCACTTAGTACCAGGCCCTTATGAACTACTAGTTCAGCAGTTACAATGAGCAGTGGATGGACATGTATCTTGATGGCATTGTTATTTATTCACCATGCTGGTGGCACATCAGGATTGTCATGGGTATATTACAATGTGAGAAGCTTTACTTGACTAACTGGTTGCAGTCCGGTTGCCTCATTAGGAAGCCAAAAAACCGGACCGGACTGGACTTTTAAACACTAGAGATTGGTGACTTGCCTCCTGTGGCTCCACCTGCTCATTCGACGCCTGCTACTGATGGTGAGCAGGCACATTGATGCCAGGGTTGTCCCCTCCGAGTCCCACTCATGGGCTTGAGCCTGCAGTCATGGAGCCGTCATTGTTCTTGCATCCAGGAGGCAAGTTCAATTGCATCTGCAACAAGCTCATTATAAGAACTTTGTTGTTCGAGATGGCTATATTCACTTATGGTTGCAGGGTAGGGAAGTGCTTTGCATCCCTTACCTCATGCACAATGGAAGGTCCATTCGCGAAACTCTGATTGACCAGGTGCACTCGCTGTTAGTACACCTGGGGTCATCAAAGACTCATCAGCAACCATGCAAAAAAACTGATTGTCTGAATGTGTCTGAAATGTGTCTGAGATGTCTGAAATCAGACACCCAGGTCAGTAAGTCAATCAGACACTCAGAATTTGTCTTATTTTTGATCTGA
>JBBPTK010000954.1:0-10326 GCA_038094135.1 Spongiforma cf. squarepantsii
GTCATACTTTACGGCATCTGTGAATGCAATGAATATTGTTGCCAACTGTGGTCTGTTATCCAATCTGTCCAGTCCCACATGGAACTCTACCTTGAATTCTTATTTGGTTGATGTCAATGGGATTGGTGTGATTAGTCTGGATATGCCAGGTATAAATTCTTTCAATAAGATTGATTCTATTCTAACTACAGACAACAGAATATGTGAATGTTATTTCCTCAGCTGCTCAGCTATGGAATGTAAGCATTCCCTTGACTATTCTTTGAATTATTGTATCTGATTTTTCTGGAAGACAAGTAACTATATTGGCTATCAAATCACTGCTTCAATGGACTTAGGCAATATAACAAACAAGATCCTGCAAGTGCCAGTCAATAACACACATGTGACAGGTAAGGATTGAATTTTAATGTAAATATACATAGCTCATGCACATCAATACTGCAAAGCATCCTACTCATCAGTCTGGATTGCATGTACTTTGAATGCAACTGCAACCAGTGCTTATCTTTCCATTGAAAATGGACAAATTACTTCCAATGCATCACTGGTTGCTGGTGATGGGTCTAAACCTTTGACTATTTGGTCACCAAGTCCAACTACAGAGCTGACTGGAGTGGTATGTAAACTTGTTGCATTGAATTATGATCTAACTTGGGGATTATATATAGTTTCTTAGTGCCCAAGCTGCTCAATCATTTTCTGTCCAATCTTATTATTGTGAAGAAGTTTTATCTTCTGGATCCTCTGTTCCATATCAAGAGTGTCAATATCTTTTACCATCTGATGTGTAACTTCAAAATATCTTTGTAATTATCACCAAACTGATTGTATATTTTTCTTCTAACAGATATCTAAATGATTTATTGGGTATTCATTGGACTGTCAATGGCACAGGTGGAATTCCATCTTCACCAGTTACACTTAATCTCACAGAGATTGAGAATGCAATTGCTCATCTTGCAGCTACATATATATGGCTAGGTTTGCAATCAGTCTGGCCTGGATAGTTGTTTTGCTCACATTTAAAATTTTATAGCAGGGGTTGCTGGAACTGATAATGGAGGCTTTCAACTTTCTCAGACAGAAAGTTTGATTACCAGTTTTATTCTTGAGTATAGAATGAATGTATGTTTTTTCTTTCTACAAAGGTATTCTTTAATCAAAAAATGTTTCTAGATTAATATCATACCAGTAAGTTCTCCTAAATGATGGTACATAGAGTGCTCTGACTCTTTAAAGACCACAATTGGATTGGTTGTCTCCTCCATTCTCTTGGGTATTGTTATTTGGATGTTTCATAATTTCCATTCAACATATTCCAAAACATCAATCAGCAGTCCTGGTGTCTTAGAGCTTACATGGGTTTCTTCCCACTCAATGGCCTTGTGGAACTTCATGAACACATGTGATGACTCTGGTCTTCATCAATTAAGGATAAGGGCAATGAAGACCAATATTTCTCTTGCTACTCCAACATATAAGCCTGCTGAGAGTAATGAAGATTATTGTGAAAACCTCTCTTCAGAACCCAAAGGACATGCTTCTGGCTGGCATGTCTACATTACTCAAGGTTTTTCTTGATGCTTCTTATTTTCAGAAATAATGAGTTGATTATTTTACAGAAACTTTCCTAACTTCATGTATATGCTATCTTCTTCATGTTGTTCTTCTTGCACTCCATCTGGTCCTGGTTGTGTTTTTGATACATCATCCTGAGCACCAGCTTACTATGGCTGTGGATGACCCATGGATAACAACCACTCTAAGTATTGCTCTTCAGGCATTTTATATTGTGAGTTTATTTTTTGTTCATAGTCATGTTGTCTGATATCTGACCTTGCATAGCTGTATACTGCTGGACTGGTCTTTTTTACTCAGCAGCTTGCCATGTCAGCTGTAATCTCACAGCAACATTACCTTACAACAGTTCATGATGTCTCCCAAGCATGGACTGGCATTGGAGCTGCCATTGACTCACTTTGGAACCAAACAAAAACTCTGTCCTCTCTCTGGATTATGCTAGGTGTGACTACATACCTGGCATGCATCTTCACTCTTCACATTACTTCTGCTACTGTCATGCAGTTTACTGCTTTCAACAGTACTTCTACTGTTCCAGTTCCATCTGCAGTAACTTGGCCAAACAGTTCTGTTCTCCAATATGGATACTGGTTTAAAGGAATCCAGGACTTACCATCAAACATTCTGTTGGACAATGTGGAGACTGTTGGTCTTCTGAACAACACTCTCTATGATATTGTTGATAGGACCAGCCCTGGCTTTACTACTGCCACTGTCAATGCTACTTCTTTGATAAGCAGTTGCAAACTATCATCAAATTTCACATACTCTCCTGGAGTTGATTCAAATACCTCTTTTTCTTCTCCTTCCTTCAACTTTTCACTTGATGGCATTGGCTATGGATCTTTTATACCTGCTGGTAGGTTTTGCCATAATCACATCATATGGTGATATCTAACTTTGGCTACTATGTAGTTCATTCCTCACTTGGTTTATCAGTTGTTGGAGCTATAAACAAAATTACTTTTGTGTTGCCTTATACCTGGGTAAGCATCTTGGGAAATTGAATATAACTTTTAAAGAGTATAACTTACACATTCCTTAGAGTGCAAGCTCCATACATGATCAGTATCTATTCTTTCTGATCACATCTGATGTTGAATTGGATCCATCAATTACCACAAATACCACAAACTTTTGTGCTAATATACCAAATGGTATGTTGATTATTCCACTCATTTTATAATCCCAGCACTCATCCCTCTATAGCTGCTAATAATTCTTCAACATCAGCCTATTTAGCTGTATGCTCTTTACAATTTCAGGCAAATCATACTACCTTGGATCTCCAAAGTGGCAATCTTACTCCAGGGCCAAGTCTAAAAACTCTACACTCCTGGGATTTATGGTCATTGGAAGAAGTGCAAGACTCAAATCTCATCAGTGTTGTGAGTTGAGTGCTTCTGAGTGATAACTGCTCTTTAATCTTGTTGAATAGATTGAGGAGACATATGCTAGTTCTGGATTTGCAATGTGTGTTCAAAATGGATTGGTGGATTGTTCATACTTGACCAGGTATGTTTCTTATATTGATATTCTTATCAAGACTGATTGGTTATTGTAAATAGCACATCATCAAACAATTCTCTTGGTGTACTAACCCCAGACCAGCTCGAGAATGCAATTGAAACTTCAGTTGCAGGTATCCTTTGGACAGGTATGTAGAATTTTATACATTATCTATTTGATATGTCTAACACATTGCCATAAGCTGGTCAATTGGGAGCAGGTCAAGGAGGGTTTGATAGAATAGTGGGTCAAAGTGATGTGACCCAGATGGCTACTGCATGGAGACTAAATGTAAGTAATGTTGGTTTAAATATTGATCACTGATTCTATATTTTATTTTAATAGTTGAATAAAGTTCCTGTAAGCCTTGTTCCAAATTCAGTCTTTCATTTTCCCCATCTAATTTGTTCAAAGGTGATCTTTGCCACAGTAGCATCCTTTATGCTGCTCACTCTGGTTATCTGTTTCATTGGACTTCCCTCAAAGATTCTGCACCCTCATGCATCCATCAGCAACACTAGTGTTTTGGAGGTCCTATGGGTTGCAGCACATTCTCACAGTCTACAGGAGCAGATGGAAGGTGTTGATGAACCATCATTGGACAAGCTGCGAAAGGCAGGCATGTTTTACACATGTCTTGGATATGTTCAAGGTAGACAAGCTGTGACACCTGAAACCGAAGGACTTCTGGAATGAACAGATACATCTTACATACTGTATTTATCATGATCTGAAATAGCTTCAATATTGACACTGTATTACTATGGTACAGTGTACTCGATCATTCCTGATACCGAATAAACATTTCCATATTACCGCGTAACCAAGCCTATTCTCATTCCATGCAGCATCACTCCACCTTCACGACAACCTTGCCCGTTGCCCGACCCGTCAATATTCTATCATATGCATCCAACACCATATCAAAGTTGTGTGTTGAATCTACATAAGGCCTGAGTACACCTATCGACCGAGTTTGATTCAGCCTCGAATGTTACCAGTGCAAAATCGAGTCAAAGAACCTACCTTGCTCAATCAGTGCACACAGTGTCTCCATATCTTTCTTATTATTCTCCACACTGACAAGCCTAAGCGTAAAAGGGGAATAAGCAACAATCATGCGAGGGCTTATCGACGAAGCTTACTTCCAACATGTCGATACACCTCCCAAAAAAGACGGTCTCAAAATCGCACCCGTCCACTGGGCCACCAGACCCAACCAGCTCCTGTTGTCTGGCCAAGGCCCCGTAGTCACGTACGCACCTCCATTTTTCACGTATGCGTCTGATTTGACATACAGTGACGTATCCGACAGTCCCGCCGCGTCGAGGACCATACCAAACTGCGGATCTGGTGGATTTGCGGACAACTGGTCGGCAATAGGCTGAGCCGTATAGTCAAGAAACGCATCTGCACCGAGCCCGCGGATAAATGATTCATTGCGTGCAGAGGCAGAGGCAGTCACGTGGAGAGAGAGAGCTTTGGCAAGTTGAATAGCATAGATACCCACGGACGTGGAACCCCCGTTGATAAAGATGGATTCCTGGCCGGCGTGAGGGTCGTAGTGGACCGGACGCACGGGATCGTAACCACCCAGACGGAGGGATTGAAGGGCCGTCAGCGCAGCGAGCGGGAGGGCTGCGGATTCTTCCCAGGAGAGTTTGGTGGGTTTTCGCGTGACGTTCTCTTCTGGTAGAGTGACGTATTGAGCGAGCGCACCTTGGCGCGAGCTAAATTGGAGGGCTGTGAAACCAAGTCACTGTGAAGACGTGACGAGCACGAGTAAAGTGGAACGAGACTCACGAACAGTAATAAATCCGATGACCTCGTCGCCATTTGAAAACGACGTCCCGTTCGTATCAACAACGACGCCTGAAAGGTCATGCTCTGCCGGATGGGGTCGTTTCGACAGGATGTTCGGAAGTGCACCCATGATTTTCCAGCCACTACAATTTATCCCCACGTCAGATCCAGAATAATTCGAAGAGTCGAATGGGCCCTCGAAAAGAGAATGAACGAAGCACATACACTGGGTTGAGCGCCGCAGCGCGCACTCTTACGAGCACCTCGCCCGGCCTTGGCTTCGGAACGGGAAGGTCCGTCTTGAACACCAACGCGTCGCGAGGATGACCCTGCTTTACAACCATCCATGCTTTCTGCGTCGTTGGTATCGTGTTGTCGGATGACGATAACATTTGTGGTAAGGAGCTCGACGCTGATGTTCACTTTAGAAAAGGTCGAGCAGCATACCGCATTTTTTGTGGCTCCAACTGATGAGGGGTCCGAATTCACATGATGTGTGTGAAACCTGTACGTGTCCCATTGCCGACCGGCGGATAGTTTGGTACTAAGTACTAGCTAAATTTAGGAGAAAATATACTGATGGGCCGGACGCAATTTGTTCAATGCGTTTGTCATCCGAAACCCATCGCGCATGACCTTCGTCGGAAACATCGCAATAGCGTTGCAGATCTTGTCATGCTTGCACGAAACATTTCCCATCCGCATGAGATGAGATTATCTGATGGCACCAAGTTACTATCAACTGCATACTTCAATGGGGACAACTCGCAGTAAAGTATCAGCTCTACTATGCAATTTCCGTAGTGAAAATATAGGGACTCTACTAAGGCTCCCTTGGCAACCTCGCCAACGGTATCAGCCATGGTGTCGACAATAGAATTCCATATAACAACAAATGTGATGTGTCAGTTCTCGAATGCACCCTCTTGGCCAGTGAGATGGCGGTCATTTTTTGTATTTTCAATGGGTTTCTGGATGTTTAAACGTTCAGAATAGCAAATGGTTGGACGACAATCAGGACCATCGTAGTCACTTCATTCTAGCGAAGAATCACCATGAGTCTCTGTACATGAACTCACCCCGACATATATTCACCAGATCAGGTAGCATCATGGATCTTGTTTGATCCTGCTACAATGGGAATATTATGGGACCTGTTACATCGCATACTGCCGATGAGCGCGTACAGATACAATAAAGGATTTCCTGAATCCATAGAATATCCGAGTCATAGGATCCAGTGATTTGAAGGTGCGTAAACCATGGATAGGTCGAATCGAGACATACATGTTACTGTATGTCACTCGACTTGATCGACGACTCGGACTCGTACAATTTAGAGCGGAAAAATACATACCGAATTCTTTATCCCGCTTCGTCGATTCGATGTCTACGACCATCACCCCGTCGCCATATAAGACGCCGGAGCAAACGTCAATTGTCCTCTCGCACAGTCCAACGATTTCCAAAATCTGATGCGCGTACAAGTCGTTACCATAAATTGCGCCACAGCGATCTCCGGTATCATCAACCATGGACTTGACGATGTACCTCGCGTCTACACTTCCCCTGGATCGCACGGGCAGGCCAATATTGTCGGAGATACCATAGCAGTCGTCGTAGATCCTCCCATCCACATGTGCAACGCTTCCTAGTATCCGGACAGTCTGCGTCACTTCGAATTACGGCGGCTCGTCAAGTATCAATTCTACGTAATGACAGTGGTCAGCTGAAAAGGACCATGGTGGACATGTCTCTCGTTAGTGGAACCAGTCGTGGATCCAACAACGGAGTTCCGTATGACGGTGAAATCTGTGTATCTGTGTACATTCGTGTCGTGGTCGAGAGTGGGAGTCATATTTTCTCGACATGGTTCTGGAACTTTGGGACGGTGAAGGTCCGGGAAAAAATCAACAATTTTGGTGTCTTCATAATAATCAGATCACAATGAAGAATGGCAGCATGTGTAGACGGCGCACCATCATTTGATTATAGATCTCGTTTGAGCCTGATACATGATGGCCGATGAGTCGTGTCATAGCCAACAAATACGTACTACTATAATGCAATATTGGTGTCGAACACCAGAGCTGGGTCTGGTAAATAAAGGGATTGTCTGCACTTGAATGATAGTTGCTCATGAACAGGTGGACCACATCGTCTAAGCGAGTTGCACCAGCTCCGCCTCGACGAGCCCGCGTTCGAGAACAGCAAGAAATAACATTCCTAAGCAGAGCCTTCCACATTCCTGGTTCGAGGGTGATGTCATGGGACCACTTTGAAACCTGCCAGAAGAGTAATATAAGGCCTGCAACCGGCATGCGGACAATGGAAGATGAACTAACTGTTCGCCATCTGACGACATCTCCAGTGGCCATATAGCGAATTATGTGTAGAATTGTGGACTACAGTAGAATTTGTCTCCGTTGGGAAGATGCACAGTTTGATTAGGATGAAAATAGGAGCCACTGCCACGACTCACGGAAGTTAGCGGATTTCAGTCTGAGACACCATGTTTGATTTTGTGCCCCACGAGAAACCATCCCATTTCGCGTTCCGCTTTCGTCACCGTCTCCCTTCGTCTCATCGTCTCATCCATTCGTGCTTCTGCAAGTTTCCCTATTGCCCTTGGCATACCGACTACTAGCGCTTTATGCCTTCCTCTACATGTGCCTCATATCATGCAGCTCCTCTTTCTCTCCCCGGCAATAGGGTTGCTTCTCCTGTAACTTCTGGCCATCGTGGCCCTGCTGTGCACTTACAACAGGCTATCAAAGTATCCAACCGAGTAAGCGCTTGTCACCGTCTCTGTCCTTGATCTAACGCTTTATTACCAGCTCTTATAATCGTGAAAGTGCCTTCTAAATCTTATTTTAGTCTGTAAGTCAGGTTGCAGTCATGCTTGGGTCTAAATCAAATATCAATCCTGTTGTTTTCCCCTTGATCCCTTAGCTCATTTAATTCGACGAGTTATTGAATAAGTACACTGGAAGCTGTTGATGTTATCCTTTCGGTAGCTACTGATTTCTTGCATTTTTCCCTGCGTCTGGACTTTCTTTTTATAATGCTAATCTGGAATCGGTCGAGTATTTTCCGCAACGAGCCTGGGGTCGAATGTCTTCTCTTGCTCTTTAAGGTAGCGTACAGATCTATGCGCCGAGTCTGGTTGACAACCTATTGCATGCGCGGTCTATCATCGTTTGTTTCCGGTGATCACCATGAAGCACTGAAACGCTATACCAAACAGTTCTGGCACGTGTCCCACTTCATATGTTATGTACATGAACCTGACGGTGTTTCGCAGCCGCAGGACAATCAGGGCGCCACTCATCAAGACGATCACACTTTGAAACAACAAAGTGATAGAAGTGGAATACTTGATCGCCGAGTTAATCAAACGAAAGAACTTTGACGAGCTACCATCATGCCAACACTTGGACACACTGATCACTGTATGTAGGGGTCCGCACAGCAGAATACACATTGCCAGATATCGATGTAACCGTTTCAAAATGCGAAGGCAAGTTCTGAGACATTAGGACAACATCGTTTAGGGGAATTTGTCGTTCGAGCAATGAATCCGATGGATCTCAACGGTATCTCCGTCGTCGTCTCGCGATACCATGCAATGCGATGCTGATACACTCAGTCGAGCCTATTTCAACTACATGCCAGATGCGTTCGTGGCCAGGTATCTGCCAGAGAAGGGGTACCAACCCGAGGCTCAGGAATCGTCCCAGAGCGAATTTGAGGACGAAATGGTCGTCAAGATCGTCGTTACCTCAAGTTACTTTCTGAAAATACTTTTCGATGCCATCTTCGCTTTCTTGTCACTGCTCGCCTGGAAAATAGACATTCTTTCCCTTCTACCTGGCTCTCGGTTGATAAAGCAAACGGATGATATCATTCAGGACTGTACTGTATGTATACACTGAAGCCGTAGTCGAGGACACAGGTTGGGAGCTAAGTAGCGTAATTAGAATTTTGAATGTTGTAGTGTTACTCCGTGATGCGGCATGCCCATTTGGATGTGTGGTAACCTTATTTTTGAGAGGACTCTTGGCACCCGACTCCATAAAAATTCTTAAGCAGACTCCTCGAGCGCACCACTCACAGGCGCAGGCGTGAGTCGACCGACGGACCAAAGCCCTTCCTTTCAATCCCAACAACACGTGAATGCATGCATGGCACGTTGAACGGGACACCATCCACACGCGTACATCAAGCCTGTCACTGGGGGATGAAATGCTCTTTTTAGGGAGCCACATATGCAGTGAGGCGCATTTTCACGACTTCGTCGCCACTGACTCCAGTGCCAGCTGGCGGTAATCACCGTATAGCCAACCCAACCCTCCATTACACGTCTGTCCTATTTCTCGCTTCTATGCTGCAGGTGCAGCGATAAGAATCATCATTCATCTGATCCTCATCGTTTTCATGGATCCAATCACTGGTCACGGATGACTCGGAATCCCATCTAGAACCCCCTACACCGAACGTCGGTGCGTCAACGGTAACATGACCCACACCATTCCAAGGCTTTTCCTGACCAAAAAGTGCCACCCACCGTCACGGCGTTCAACGTGCTCCGGCTCTACGATTCACACCGCACTTCTCACCTTCCGAGCACCATGGGACCTGTACGGACGTCACCGTCGGGTGGGTCAAAGGCTTCCGATCGATCGATAAGCATCCACCCGCGGGGACCTCGATGAGGCAATGCACGCTCACACAACATCAACACTGCCTTCCGACGATGGACGGATCGGTTCGAATAAGTGCCACCTACCTGTGTGGATGTCATAAGAGAACAGATGGCCCCATATCTATATCCCTACTAGGGCCAGGACGCACTGACGGTGCCTGTGGCCGACTGGCACGAATGCCGCGTCGGCCGACGCGATGCATTCTATCCTATCGAGGGGGCACGGAACCCCACGCCACCCAGGATCATCGCATCATTTTCAGGAACGACTTCGAGCCCTCCCTCCATTTTTTCGTTCGGCGCAAACAAGTGTCACGCCGTGGGTCCTAGGGACTCAGCATACATCTATCCCTCGTTGTTCCGAATGACGCAACCGATAATGAAGGAACATGCCGTTCCACGCTTTCCCACCTGCTCCCACTCGAGATGACCCTACCTATGGGATACACTTGCGATGATGCATTGAAATGAACTTCGTATCCCACACGGACACTGCCATGACCCCCGGTCCGGCATTCCGAAACCTTGAGGAGACGAGCGAGATGAACCTGGCCCTGCAGGCACTTCAGGCTCAATGCCTACAAACAGGGGCTATAAATACATGCGAAAATGCATGATCGAAATGAGACGGGACAGACGGGGAACATTGTTGTATATGAATTAATGATTATGCAAGCCGTCCCAAACTTGCACCGCTAGAAACTGGTACTAACATCATGGTCCGT
>JBBPTK010000955.1:0-10322 GCA_038094135.1 Spongiforma cf. squarepantsii
ACCCAATGTCTGATATTTCAACAGCAAATCACGAGAAAGAGGAGTGGATAAACGGAGAGAGGACTGAGGATGTCGTAGCCTTCCTGGACAGGTTGTATACTGCAAAACGCACAGTTGAGCAGCGAATCGTTGTCTTGGGTGGGGAACAAGACCCGGTATGGTGTTATTTTCTCTTCCTCGCATGCACTACTTCATGGATTCTATCCGACCAGACCTCCGTTGCGCGTGAAGTGCGCGCTCGACCCCAAATCACATTCCGAGGCGTACTTGGCAACCCAACCTCTCTGTCTTATTTTATGGAATTCATGGACCGTCGTCATCGCTCGCTCCTCGTGCAGTTTTGGTTGACTGTCGAAAGCTTCAAGAATCCCTTGGAATTGGTTGATTATGCCTCTGGTGACGAGGATGATCCAATCCAACATTCTTCCAACTCGACGACCCTCAGGGAGGATATCTGCTTGATCAACGATTTGTATTTTTCCGCGACACCACCCCATCCTTCTCTATCCCCAATCTCACAAAAGCATGTCGATACCATCCGGAATTACGCTTCCAACCAAGTCATATCCAGTGTTGTCGAGGACAGGAAAGTTCGTCGAGGTGTCATGTTGGCCCAGAGAGAAGTAGAGCAAGAGATGGAATGTGATTTTGAAGATTTTCAGAAGTCAGAGTTGTGGTTTCGAGTGATCCAAGATGCCTCGTTCGGTAACTCGGAGGCAGAAGCACCCGTGCCGATCAACAAGCCACCACTACCTAACTTGACTGCCGCTGTCCCGGTTCATGGACTGTCATCGCGGTCCAAGTCCCATATTCCTCGTTCGGAATCCTTTCCATCTCTCACATCATCCATCCGTTCTTTGGAGTCCGCGTTGTTAGTTGCCCCATCCATTTACACCCCGCCCGCAACATCTCGTAGTAACATTGATGTTCTCATGGCTCCTCTACCAGACGCATCCTCTGATATTTCGCGTGCACCGCTCTTTAACGACCCGGACGATGGGCGACCCAATATGGATGAAGCTGAGCGTATGGAGGCTATTCAGGCGGCATTGACTGATATCATCGCCACAGAACAGCACTCTAGCCAACCTCGGGATCATATTGAGGAAGGACGTAACTCTGCCTCTTTGGCTTCCGACAGGAGGAATCCAAGGGGAATGTTTGGTGACGAGGAAGATCCAAGTATCGACGAAGAGAACGAAGATGACACGACAGAGAGCTTTCATGGCGTCGGACAGGGATCATTTCAGCTTGCAGGACCGGGTGACCTTCAACTTTCGTACGAGATCGCCCGTCTTGGCAAGAAAATATCAAAGTCAGAGGTTCACGCGGCAATGCTAGACACACTCATCAAGAAGGCTGAACTGACCGGAGATACCCAAGAACTCCGCCTCCTTCGCAAAGCAAAGGCCTCGATGACGAGAGAACTTAGGGAGCTACACTTCCAGAAGACCCAGTACGAGCAACAAGAATCTGCTAACCGCCTCGTCCCGAATAGAACAAAAGTCACTCTTGTCAGTTCGACTATTGCACAAGAGGAAGGCAAATCTGTGGTCCGATACCTTGTTGAGGTACAACAACTTGCCCCGGATGGAACTTTCTCGTCTGGCTGGGTCGTTGCACGCCGATACAATGAGTTTTTGCGAATGCATACCAAGCTCCGTGAAGAACATTCTGTAGTTCGCGCTCTTGATTTTCCCGGAAAACGACTGATGACTTCGCTATCGGGGAGCTTCGTTGATATTAGAAGGCAGGCGCTGGAGAAATATATGCAAGTATGTGACAGGCATCGTCGGGTTCATGACAATACTAACTTGTTCACAGAACCTAATATCAATCCCCGTGGCCTGCGAGAGCACAGAACTTCGTGTGTTCCTGTCGAGGGACTCGCCCTTCATTGCCTCGGAGGTAAAAGATGACACTACCAAAGAACAACTGGCACTTTCTGGACGAAATATCGTTCAGTCGATGTACAGATCAGTCACGGAAAGCATTGATGATATGTTCTTTGGGCCCTCTATGTTGGATGTAATGATCCAGCGTCTCACACGGCAAGTGGCTGAATTTACCGGAATTGCTGGTCCGGCAGTCAATGACGAGGAAATTGTTGCTCAAGCAATGAAACGATTCGGAAAAGCAACCTCACTGGACACACTTATGCAGATGCCAGGCGATCTTAAGCCACTTGAAGGGGAGACAAGCATTTCCAGCTTCTCCGCTCCCATTTGTGATTTACTGCTTGCCATATTCGAGCTTCACAAGAAAAACAACTGGCTTCGTCGCCAGGCAATTGTGATCATCCTTCAGCAAGTCTTGGGAGATACGATCGAGCGGTTAGTCATCGTGATATCTGCAATTGGCGTGATTGACGCTTTCTACCAGGAAAATCCGACAGAGCATACAGTCTCTCTTCGAAGAGAGTCGTATCCTTCCCTTCCTCGCCATGTTCCGGGAAAATGTATGGCCAGGAGGCAAGCTGAGGGCGCCCCAACATCCTCGTACCGCTGAAGAGAAACTTCGGAGTCGAGAAGAAGCTAATCGCAAACTTTCGGCACTAGTACCAGGTTGGACCAGATGATCCAGCTTAGATTGTGCACTGACGCAAGGGCCCCCGTAGATCTGGCTGCTAATATGATAGGTCGCTCAAATGCGCGCCGTGGAGCCCGACGTATATTTGCCGTTCTACAGAATCGGCGTTTAAATCAACACATTGCCTATACCATCGTGGACGAGGTATGTTTGGACCGACCCGGACTGACCCCTGTCGACTCATACATTATGTGCAGATCGTCGCCGCTATTTTCCCCGACCTCCCCCCCGTGTCGCGTTAAGGCTAGTATTGCATCACCGAAGGAATATTTACCTCCGGATACGCCAGTTGTGTTTCATCCAGTCAACCGTCGACACTTTCTAACGAGTCTACTCGCATAGGAGAATGGGATTCCGACGGCGGTTTCTCATTTACACTAGCATTTTTTGTTTTTGGTCGGAATGTAACTGCTTTCGCCTTTGGGTCATCGTAGCTTTTCGAAGAGCAAGTTTGCAGATTAGTCAATAGGCGACAGAAGATGGCAAACAGACATACACTTTAATAGCATGGAGAATAAATCCTCCTGATCCAGATGTGCTCATCAACGGGTGCATCCGACCAGGGAGGACCTGATAGCGACGTAACCACGACTCTGTGATTGAAGGAGCGAGGTAATTAGGCACAACCCGCATCTTTGCTTGTAGGTCCGCCAGAGGCTATGGTGTGATAAGTGACGGGGTCATAACGGGAAGCGGAAGTGTACCTGGAGGAACATATTTTGTACGACAATCGAAGCAGACCCAGCTAAATAAGGTGACAGCATCTGTACGATTTCGAATGGCTCGTAGTCGCTAGCGACTAAGAGTCCATCAAATTCACCTGCAAAGAGCTCTCGCCGTGTGCTCGTCAAGGCGTCCGAAGTCGACTTTCGCTTATCGAGTCGTAGTCGCTGGCGCTCAGAACGTATGCGTCCAGAAGCGGGTTCGAGCGGAGCTACCACTGTGAAGGTAAATTGAACAGCTTCGAATGATTAGAGGCGAGAAAAAGAAGTACCAGGTGAGTAATCCTCTTGAGCTGTGGCCCAGTTCAGAGTCGACAGGATTGGCACCAAAGTCTCCTTTTCGTAATTCATCAAGGTCAGCACAGGATATGCAGGTGGTGAATCAGCATCATTTATTGAAATTATTCGTCCTTCACCTAGAAAAAGAGTCAATGGGTCGTATTGATGACAACAGATTCCACTCGCATCCTATCCTGTCAAGAACAGCGGAGACCAGTAACCCAGAAGCATCATCCACTATGATGTAGCGTCCGCCTGGTCGCACATTGACCAAGTTCAGCATCTGGGAGAGTGAATCGGGACGAATGTCTCGTATCCTATTCTGATCTTTTTTGAACCAATATTCACAGATATTATATATCGTGGGCTCAATAGTCTCGAAGCTCTTGGAATACCTATGAGAAATGTTGCTATCATCGCTCAACATGCTGGCTGATTACTTACTTGGCCTCCTTCCGCTTCTTATATTTATCCTTGCTGTACTCCGTTTTCAAGGAATAATTCGAGTGTTGCTCAATCTGTGCCTTGATTATTTCCTGGGGCATCAAGTTCATTCTGACTGTGTGGTGATAACACGGCATCAACATACTGAGGCGTGAACACCAGATTTTTTGAGTGCTTCAATTTCATCCAGCGTCAGTGGTTGAACTAATTCCCCGTCGTTGATGAGCTCGTTCGTCGCATCCGTCTCCTCTATTGTCAGACTGTTAGCATGGTGAAGCGAAAAGCAAACATTGGCCTACCGACCGATTTCCTCCATCGTGCGGGGAGGCAAACGTTTTAGTTTCTTTTCATGTATTTCATACGCAAATCCATACGGTTGTCCGATGAGCTCGTTGGCAGGAAACGAGCCTACTCTGCCTAATGATACGATTCTTGGAGAAAATGTGAGATGTTAGTCACACCTGAGATGTCGACTTACGAGTCCTTTTCGACCTTGATACTACGCACTTCGCCATTGGGTACTCTGAATAGAACCGTGTGCTTGGAGTTGATCGTGGCGCTTCTTGAGACCTGGCTAGACGTCGGAGCACTCATGGTTGAATGTAGAAAAGGTGTATGATCTCAATTGAACTGCCACTTTCATCATGGCTTTGACAGAGAACAAGATCGACGATCTACTCATCAAGTCCAAGGACCCGTCCTCACTGCTACCAGAGGAGCTGTCTTATATTGTAGCAGCATTCGTCCCTTCTCAATCCCATTCCTCGCTCTCAAAGGCGTATCTCGTCCTCTCTGCGTTTTGTCAAGGTGTCCGGACGTCCAAATCCTCGGAGAAAAATCAGGGCGGAGGAGACGAGCCAGACCAAGGGACGCTCGCTCTGTCGCGCGTATTCCAATCTCGGATTGCAGACAATCTGTCGCAGTCAAAAGAGGATGGTTTGCCCGAGGCCGTCACGTTCCACTGTGCACTTTTCCAGGTTGACTGGCGATCAGCTTCGCAGATCTTCACGGAGGACGGTTTCATCGACCTCCTCACGACCCTTGAAGTGACTGCATCTCCATTTCTGTCACTCGCCCTGGTTCGTTTGTATGCGCAAGCCAACGGTCATAAGGCCTGCCGACAGCTTTTTCCAGACGAATCCGTTGCCTGGCTTCGAGCAAAGGCTTCTCAGACAGCCGACGATGCCTTGCGTGCAGCAGCCGTCCTTGCGCTCGCAAAACTGGCCCATGGATCTTTTAGTGATGCAGGAGCCAATCCCACTGGGACCACCACGAATTCGGACATCTTATTGCAAGAGGACGTCGCCCACGCAGCCCAGTTGACCGACATACTCATGAACAGCAAAGCCATCCAGTCTTGTGTCAGCGAGGTCGTGGAAGGGTTGGCGTATCTTAGTGTCAATTCATCTGTGAAGAAGAAATTATCGAGCAGCACGGTTCTAAAGCGACTTTTTTCCTTCGTGCCAAGACCCAAGGCTAAAGCGGACGCGACGACTAATTCTACGCTCATTTACGGGGTTCTCTTGGTCATATCCAACCTTTGTGCGTACAAGCCACAAATGAGCGAGGAGCAGCAGCAGGTTGCAAAACTACGTCGGATGGCTGAGAGCGGAAAGAAAGGAGGTGTGCAGAGTGCTGAAGAGCAACCGGACTCCTTGGAATCTGAACTCGAAGTTCAGTCCAGATGTCGAAGCGCAATCAATTGCGGAGCGCTTGGAGTGCTGGCCACTGCATCTGGGTTGGACAGCCAAGGGATTCGGTCGTGCGCCAGTCAGATTCTTCTGAGCTTGTCAGAGGATAGGGGAAGCAGAGGGGAGATTTTGAAAGGAGGAGGTTCGAAGACGTTGACTCGCATCATCCAATCTACTTCATCAGCACCAGATTCACTTCCTAGGGAAGTCCTTCCAGCCATCCAGGCTCTTGCCAAACTTGCTATCACCGCTCCGCCGATTCAAGTTTTTGGCCCCAACGAGGGTAATATACTGGATGCAATCCGCCCCTTCTCACAACTTCTCCTTCACCCATCGGCTAGTATGCTCCAACAATTCGAAGCCATGATGGCACTCACAAATCTTGCATCTCATGGTCCAACTTCTGCCTCTCGGCTTGCGAACACGTCCCATGTTCTTAGCAAGGTCGAGCTCTTGATGCTGGAAGACCACACACTCTTACGAAGAGCCGCCACCGAGCTCGTCTGTAACTTGGTCGCCGGATCAGAGCAAGTTTTTGAGAGATATGCTGGAGCGGATGATGAAACCGGGCAACCGAAGCGGCGGGATCGATCTTCCAAGTCGAAGATCCACGTCCTGCTTGCCATGTCAGATGTGGAGGATCTTCCTACACGTCTTGCAGCATCCGGAGCCTTAGCTATGCTAACGAGTGTGCCGACAGCATGTGATACAATATTCGAGCTGCAGTTGGAACGTCACAGAGCATTTCTTGTGCTCGCGCGGCTCATCGACCCTAATGTCGATAATGACAACGATAACGAGAGAAGGGATAGCAATGTGGGACTTGTGCACCGAGGTGTCGTTTGCGTGCGTAGTCTCTTGCTAAACCTCCGAGGTTCGTCGCATCGGGATGCGATAAAGGCGGAGGTGAGAAAAGCGGGGCTGGTGGATATTTTTGACAAGTTGCTAAAGGGAGAATTGGGGTCTTTGGACGATGTGGTCCTTGGACCTGCAGCTGAGGTGAAGAAGATGTTATTGGAGCTGAGCTAGTCAGAAATTGAAACTCCATGTCTTCGACAGACAGTGAAGATGACCCTTCCTTCGTTGCGCTCCCCGCTCGTCTCAGACAGCGCATCGATGGCGCATTTGATTCTATAGCATCACGTTCTGGGACCGAACTGACATCTCAATACGAGGCAGGCGGATTCATCATTGAAGACCTTCCCTCGAATTCTCTCGGTGCTTCGACTCACATTCTCCTGTCGGAAATTCCTCATGCTCTGAACCTCCTGGACTTGTTACCCGACGATGACATCATGGGAGTGTTTGAGAATGCTGCGGCGGGCTGGGGAACACAGAATGGGTGCAGTGAGGGTGTCAGCAGGAAGGATTGGAGGGCGGTATGTGCTGCCCTTCTCGAAGGGGAGGGGAACACGGGTGCGGACGAAGACGTCGAGATGAGTGGTTCAGACAGCGACGAGTTTCGGGCAGAAGAACTATCCAGCGACTCTGAAGAGCCCTCGAGCGACGAGGTTAGTGAAACTTCTGCAAAGTCAAGGAAGATGGTTCGGAAATCGCCAACAAAGAGCTCAGGACCGCAGTCATTGACTGAATCCCAGAAAGCTCGATGTCGACAAGATTTTGGAAGATTTTTTCCTCACATTCCAGATGACGAACTTGACCGCCAACGGATCATGATTAAAGACGTCACTCGTGTAGCCAGTTTGCTCAAGGAGAATATCAAGACAGAGGAGGTATGTACATGCACTACACTTACACCCAGCTTCGCTGACAACATTAATGATCCCACCAAGATACTAGAGATGCTAGAGGCATTCTCCACGTCGCCGGACAAATCGATGACTCTCCAAGACTTTGAACGCATGATGATCCTTACTAAACTGGTTTAATTGTCCTCGCAAGGTAACAAGATACAAGAACGCTCCACTATACTTGAAAAGGGTAATTCGCTAAGCCTGAACAGAACCATAACCTGGGGGAACAACGTAAACTTGGCTGTTGAGGGGCCGATACTGGCCACTACCGGTGTCTGCGGGGCGTTGTCAGCCATGGCTAGAATTAGTGAATAAACTCACATATGAATCCTCCTTGTCCATAGCGTTCCTCGGCTTGCATCTTCTTATAGATGAGCCAGAATGCATGCTGGAAAGAGATCGAGATGACGGTGAACTTGATGGGACTGTGTGACTTACGATATGGCCGGGGAAGTAGCCGAGACTATGTTCTTCCTCAGCGTCGAAGAGACAGAAAGCGCAAGATGCTCACATTGTCAAACAGATGCTGATAAGCAAGTCGCAGCTGCATCCGGTGATAAATGCCGCGGCTGCAGGAGGGAAGATGATTGCGACCTAGGAAGACAATGACAACGAGTAGTAGTCAACAACCCAAAGTTTACTGACAAGAATGAGAACGACGTCGGAGGCCTTGACTGGCATGGTCGTGGTAGCGGTGTAAGGAGGTACTGGCCCAAGGTAAGGTACTGTGCCCGCAGGCGGAAGGACCCCGACGGCACTGTGGGACTACTCGGACCCGTTGAACGGTTTTCGGGGTTCGTGTATCTTCATCTCACCTCTCCACCAGCCTCCGTCATGGTGCGCAATCAGGGTCGTGCTGATTGCAACGCTAACACTCCTCACAGGCTATATCCAAGAAGGCGGGCAAAAAAGCTCCCACTTCCAAGGCCGCGGCAACCAAGGTAGCCAAGGTATGTCTAGAGCTCAGTCCACCACTCGCGCTCGTAGCAACCCAGTGTGAAACAGGCAGATTGGAAAGAAGGCTTCAAAAAGAAGCAGGTCGGCGTGTCCGATATGACCCTTCTCACGACTATCAGCAACGAAAGCATCAATGACAATCTCCAGAAGCGGTGGACTAACAACGAAATCTACACTTATATCGGTGGTGTCCTGATCTCCGTGAATCCGTTTAGAGGTAGGGGTCATGCCATCTGAGTCGTTCTCTTACTCAGCGCCTTCTTCCTTTAGATCTTGGTATCTACACAGACGAGATCTTGCACAAGTACAAGGGCAAGAATCGACTAGAGGTCCCACCTCATGTCTTCGGAATTGCTGAATCTGCCTATTACAACATGAATGCTTACCATGAAAACCAGTGCGTCATCATCTCGGGCGAATCTGGGGCAGGCAAGACCGAAGCTGCGAAACGTATCATGCAATACATAGCAGCCGTGTCCGGCGGTCAGGACAATAATATCCAGGAAATCAAAGACATGGTCTTGGCTACCAACCCTTTGCTGGAGAGTTTTGGCTGCGCCAAGACGCTTCGTAATAACAACTCGAGTCGGCATGTATGAGGTTTCTTTCCAAAGTGCTAATACCGTTGACGCTTATGACGTTTATCAGGGGAAATACCTAGAAATCATGTTCAACGATCGTGGCGAACCAATCGGTGCTCAGATCACCAATTACCTACTAGAGAAAGGGCGTGTCGTCGGCCAAGTAGAGAACGAAAGAAACTTCCATATTTTCTATCAATTCACCAAAGCTGCATCCGATGAACAACGAGGTATATGATCATGCTATGCGACTGAGCATCGCTTACTACAAATCCAGAACAATTCGGGCTCCAGGGTCCCGAATCCTATGCGTACACGAGTATCAGCAATTGTCTCGATGTGCAAGGTATCAATGATGCTCAAGACTATGCAGATACACTTGTACGCAATTCTTGTCCCTGACACAGCACTTGATGTATTGACGCCGACACAGAGTGCCATGCGAACCATCGGGCTTAGTGAATTGGAACAAAGCGAGATATTCCGAATGCTCGCAATTATTCTTTGGCTTGGAAACGTCCAGTTTCAAGAAATGGATGATGGCAACTCGGGCATCGCAGATCAGAGCGTGACGGATTTCGTCGCTTACCTGATGGAAGCCGACTCTGCCATAGCTCAGAAGGTTCTTACCACCAAAGTCGTCGAGACTCAACGAGGCGGACGGCGAGGGTCCATTTACGACGTTCCCTTGAATCCAGCTCAAGCTACTGCAGTTCGGGATGCTCTTGCGAAGGCGATCTACAACAATCTATTCGAATGGATAGTGTCCAGAATTAATATCTCAATGAAACCAAGAAGCGCTACCGCCCAAGTTATTGGTATATTGGTGTGTACTGTTTGATCCCATTCAACTATTTCTCTGACTATCTTGCAGGACATCTTCGGTTTCGAGATCTTCGAGGTTTGTCGATCGCTATGATTCCCTTCCTATATGACATGGTTTTCAGGACAACTCGTTCGAACAGTTGTGTATCAACTACGTGAACGAGAAGCTTCAACAGATCTTCATTGAATTGACGCTCAAGACCGAGCAGGAAGAATACGTCAGAGAGCAAATCAAATGGACCCCCATCAATTACTTCAATAACAAAATCGTCTGTGATCTCATCGAGGAGCGCAAACCACCAGGGATTTTTGCCGCGCTCAACGACGCTTGCGCCACTGCGCACGCTGATCCTGCTGCTGCTGATAATAGCTTTGTACAGCGTACAGCTATGTTGTCTTCCAATCCCCATTTCGAGCCACGCGGGTCTCAGTTTCTCGTGAAACATTACGCTGGAGACGTGATGTATAACATATCGGGCA